>CAUYLG010020268.1:0-71646 GCA_963573385.1 Cacajao melanocephalus | reverse complement strand
CGGGGAACCCCTAAAGAATTTTGAAAAAAAAAAAAAAAAAAAAAAAAAAAAAAAAGTTGTGATTTTTTTTTCCTCCTGATGGTGAGGATCCAAGTGAAACTGACTTTCCTCTTTGCTGGGAGAAGCGGCATGAACGTTTCCCCTCTTTCTGACAGCCTCTTTGGGGGACGGATCTTTTTAACAAGCCATTTCCTGGCGCTTGAATACTTGGTCCCCTTCCCCCTTTAACAGTGTCCTGCACCACGTCAGACATCAAAGCCCTAATTAAACCCATTCTTTAATTGTGTCTTTTTGCTTCATTACTTTCCCTGCCGCTTTGATGAGGGCTGCACCTCGCTGATCGCCCCCCAAATGATCGTTTTCTCTTTATTTGCTAGAAGATCTGAAAATTGCTCACACTGGGTTATTATCAGGTACCCCCACTTCCTTTTTTACTTCTTCAAGTTGGGGACACAGGGCCTTCTCGGTCCCCATCCCCCATCCCCCATCCCCCAACAGTTAAAGGGATATTCACACCTTTTCCCCTCCTGGCTCTTCTATTCTTATGAAGCTTCCATTGATTATTGTCCTGAAATTCCTGGGTCCAGTCATAGATAAAAGGATAATGACTTCAAAGGGAAGAGTTAAGAGTTTAACCCCAAGCTAAGAGAGTGGACAACTAGGTAATTGAGGGTAATAACCCATCACAGACTTGCTTTCAAAGGATCGCCCAGCTGAACTCTCAGGTGGCTTTAATTTTATTAACATTTGTAGCCGCTGACTTGAGAAGACGGTCTGGAGTCATTACGAGCTTCAAAGCTCCAGGTAACACTCCGCCCTGCCTGGAACCTGACATCAATTTGGGCCTGAGCGCTCCCCTCATACGAATGGCAGTGACTGGCTGCTAACCCCAAACTTCTCTGCCAAACCACAGACCCCAGAAACGCTGAGGAGGCGAGATCAAAGGTCCCGCTCAGCCACACCCCTCCACAATGGCAATCAAGAATTCTAATCAAACGAAGACACTTAAAGGCACTAGGTTTGAGGGTGGAGGGGAGAAACGCCTTCCTTTCTTGGTGTCCGTGGACCTGGGTCTTCATGGCTGCTCCCAGGGAAAGCAGGCTTTGCAGGGCAAGCCAGGAATCCCCAGGGACCAGGGAGCCCTGTGGGTGGGAAGACGGCTTGATCCCTCAGGGGCCTCCCCCATAGCCCCCACCTCTCTCATTCTCCTTGCATCCTCTGAGAGACGTCCCTGACACTCCTCAGAGAGAAGCAGACCTGGTGACCAGGCCAACATCTTTATTTTATGAATGAGAAAATAACATTTCAAAAGTCAAGATGATGTGCCTGGAGAGCACCCGTGAATTGGTAGCAGCAGAAGCCCCACCAGAGGCCGAGCTGACTCCTGCAGCTAAGGCTGGATGAGCAGACAGGACCCAGGAAAGAAAGGAAGACTGCATCAAACTAGAGCATCGCCTCAGGGAGACCCAACACTTGTATGCCACTGGCATCATCCCCGCCAGCATTTCCAAAGCCACCTGTCGCCTTCCTGCCCTGCACATCTGTGTGTTGCCCTTCAGTAAATCCCAAAGCCAGAGGGGGCCTCCTCTGGGTCATGATGGCCCCTAGGTTGCCATCCCCTGATTTATTGGGCTGATTACCCAGGTCGGGTCTCCATTCTAGGTGTTGGGTTGGAGGGGAGCTCAATAGACTTCCTGGCCACTGAAATTAGGAGGCCTTCCTGGTGCATGGCTTCAGGCTCTCCTTTTGGCTGTCAGAAGTTTAACAAAAAGCCTTTGAAATGGATAGACACTTGAACAGCTGCCAGGGCACCTAGAGCCTCTGTGCAGACTTCCGGGCAGGGCTCTCCGACGGCATTCCTAGGCCCAACCAGGGGAAGGCTGGGTGCTAGAGGAGGTTACTAGAATGTCTTCACCGCTGCCAACATGCCTCACCCCACCAATGCCTCACCCCACCAACGCCTCTCCTGGGCTTCTACAGAAGACATCTGAGTCCTCAAAGGACCAGGAAATGCACCCCAGACCACCAGGACAACAGAGTACTCTACACAGAGTGTGATTCTGTAAATGTCCCCTGAGTGCAGGCAGAGTACGGAGGCCTCTGTCCAGCTCTCAGGAGACTGAGGGTCACCAGCACACCTGAGAGAAGACCGCCTGGCTGTGGCCCCAGCCATCTGCAGCCCTCACTCCATTCCTTACAAAAGATGCCTGTCACAGTGGCTCATACCTGTAATCCCAGCTCTTGGGGAAGCTGAGTAGGAGGACTGCTTGAGGCCAGGAGTTCGAGACCAGCCTGGGCAATAGAGTGAAACCTCATCTCTGAAGGAAAAAAATATATATATTTTTTAAAGTAAATATATTTTATATATTTATAAATACAATAAATATATATAAATATAATAAATTATATTATTATAAATATAATAAATTATATTATTATAAATATAATAAATATATAAATAAATATAAACTATATATATATATTTTTTTGAGACGGGGTCTCGCTCTGTCGCCCAGGCTGGAGTACAGTGATTCGATCATGGCTCACTGCAGCTTGAGGTGGGCTCAAGGGGTCCTTCCACCTCAGCCTCTCCAGGTGAGTTGGGACTACAGGTGTGCACCACCACATCCAGCTGATTTTTTTTTAAATTTTATAGAGACGAGGTCTCACTGTGTTGCCCAGACTGGTCTCAAACTCCTCGGCTCAAGTGATCCACCCGCTTCAGCCTCCCAAAGTGCTGGGATTACAGGTGTGAGCCACTGTGTCAAGCTAAAATAATTTTTTATTTTTTGAGATGGAGACTTGCTCTGTCAGCCAGGTTGGAGTGCAATGGCTCAATCTCAGCCCACTGCAACCTCTGCTTCCCAGGTTCAAGTGATTCTTCTGCCTCAGCCTCTCTAGTAGTTGAGACTACAGCCATGTGCCACCATGCCCAGCTAATTTTTGCATTTTTGGTAGAGACAGGGCTTCACCATGTTGGCCAGGCTGGACTCCAACTCCTGACCTCATGTGATCCAACCACCTCAGCCTCCCCAAGTGCTGGCATTACAGGTGTGAGCTACCGTGCCTAGCCTGTATCTCTATTCTTAAAAAAAAAAAAAAAAAAAAAACCTGAAACACGAAAAGCTTCTCTCAAGCAGTATTAATGTACCCCGGGGAAAGAGTCTGCGGCATGTCAAGCCACAAGCCATACTTGGGCCTCATGTGGAAGAATCAAAGGTAGGCAGGAGAGAGCTGGGGACCTCCTACTCCCTCTGCAACCGACTCTTGTACTGTGTGTGGTGTGCCTGCCCTGCAGCTGCCAGACCTTTGCAGAATGGCTGTGTTGGGAAGATGACTCTGGCCAAAGCCAGCGGCCCCGTTGATTTCAGCAACTTTTAACACGTATGATCTAACCAGCTGACCAAATTTCACTTCTGACCTTTTTCTTTTTTCTTTCTTTTGTTTTTTTTTTTTTTTTTGAGCTGGAGGTCTCACTCTGTCGCCAGGCTGGAGTGCAACGGCGTGATCTCGGCTCACTGCAACTTCCCCCTCCCAGGTTCAAGCGATTCTCCTGCCTCAGCCTCCTGAGCAGCTGGAATCACAGGTGCCCACCACCATGCCCCGCTAATTTTTGTATTTTTCGTAGAGACAGGGTTTCACCATGTTAGCCAGGATGGTTTCGATCTGCTGACCTCGTGATCCACCCACCTTAGCCTCCCAAACTGCTCGGATTACAGGCGTGAGCCACCATGCCCGGCCGCTTTCTGCTTTTTTAAGCTCAGAAAGAAACACTGTAGCCAACTGCACCTGGATTATCAGAGATCATAGAGAGCGTTCCCTGAAGAAGGGCCAGGTAATGTGTAGCGGTACGTAACGTAGACTCTCCCTGATCACAGAGAGGTGATGCGTTCTCCACAGGATGCCAGTGAGGGTTGCTTGGTCAGTTCACTGCATTCGATTTGTTCTTGGAAAGTTATGATGATTAGCTGGGCGTGGTGGTGTGCACCTGTAGTCCCAGCTTAGTTGGGAGGTTTGAGGTGGGAGGATTACCTGAGCCCAGGAGTTCAAGGCTGCCGTGAGCCATGATCACACCACTGCACTCCAGTCTGGGTGACACAGTGAGCCCTGCCTCAAAATTAAAAATAAATAAAATAATGTTATGACAAATATTCATTGTAACCTGATAGGGGGAAATGATATGATTTGTTCCCTAATCCAATCCAAAACCTTTGAAAATCATCTGCTAATTTAGATTTTTTTTTTTTTTTTTTTGAGACAAGATGTTGCTTTGTTGCCCCGGCTGGAGTGTAGTGGTGCAACTTCGGCTCACTGCAACCTCCACCTCCCCGGTTCAAGCGATTCTCTTGCCTCAGCCTCCCGAGTGGCTAGAATAACAGGCATGTGCCACCACACCCAGCTAATTTTTGTATTTTTAGTACAGATGGGGTTTCACCATGTTGGCCAGGCTGGTCTCAAACCCCCGACCTCAGGTGATCCACCTGCCTTGGCCTCCCAAAGTGCTGGGATTACAGGCATGAGCCATCACGCCTGGCAGCTAATTTCGGTATTTAACATGGCAGCCTACATCCTCTTAGAGAAAAGAGAACTTGGTGGTAACTGAAAACATCCCTAGTATGTCCTGTCCTTGCCTCTAGAGAGGCTGCATGGACAGTGCCCTCTGCACTCTCTTCCCCAGAGTCCCTCTCAGCAAAGAGGAACCTGAGGCCAGGGTCACCAGTCCTTGGCTCTGAGACAAAACTGGTCCACGTGTGAAACTGGATGCTGGGAACGTATTGCCAACCTTTGATTTTTATGATGTTGTAACCTGGATGTCTTAGCTCAGACATACGTGTGATATATTGGAACAAGCCCAGACTTTGAAGTCAGACAGACATGTGTCCAAGTTCAGACCTTGCCGTTTACTGACCAGCTTAGCTTAGGCAAGTCCCACAGGCTCTCAGATCCTCAGTGTCCCTGGTGGTGTGTGGTGAGTCCTGCATCAAGGACACCTACCTGTGCTGGGCACCTGCTTTGGATGAAGCTCTGGAAATGCAAGGGTGCATCAGTCTTGTTCTTGCCATTAAAGAGCTCACATTCTAGAGCTGTGGGCAGAGGTTCCCGTGCTGTGGAACGGGGTGGGGACTTTGCTGTAGACACTGGGGGTGGCCAGGAGAACCTGGTCACCCTGGAGCATGGCACAGACTCCCTGTCCCCCTTACTCTCATCCCCACATCTAGGGCACCAGGGTTCCCACAGTGAGATGGGGCACGAACCCTGGTAGAGAAATACAGGAGTTCCCTGACAGCCCAGATGGTACAGTCAGCATCTCGTTGTTTTCTTGCAATCTTGACGATCCAAGACAAGGCAGCTTTGTAAATGGGCCTGGAGCACAGATTTGGATGTTTCATAGGAAGATGCTCAGCTTATGGGTCTCTCAGTGACAGGACCCAGTGGGCCGTCAAGGGGAAGGGGGCAAGGGATGGCGTCCCTTCAGCCACGTCATCCACAGTCCTGATTTTCCAAGAGAAAGATGACTTGCATGCTTCATTATAACAGGGAAGAGGTTAACCTGGAAACTCAATGGCTCTGTAACACTGTGGAAGCTGGCCTGGCCCTGGAGGGTGGGGGGGGGGGCAGGACAGGGAGTTGACATATGGCCAGCTGAGTGTGTCTGGCTGGCTCAGGATTGTGGGCGGCCAGGGAGCTGGCACCAGGCCTGGTTAAAGGCCTATCAGAGTCTCACTGACTGGCTCTCTTTGATCTCTGTTTGTTCACAAGTCTGAAGAGGTAACGCCAATGCTCAGTGATTAATTGCATTTTGGGTGGAGACCACATGGCTTAGTGATAATCTGCGGCCACAGGGACAGTATCTAGCCTTCAAGGTCAAAGTTCTCCTATGCGCTTTCTCGTCACCTGCATGAAGCTTGCAAAGGCAGCTGCCAACCCGTAGGGGACATTCAGCAAATGTCACTTTCCTCCCTGCTGGCCGTGTCTGACATTATTACACAGCATTTCAGAAGTGGCATATACTATGGACTTACAACAAGCCTTGAACATTCTTGGAAAACTTGCCCAGGCTGGAATCCCGTGTTTATCTTTATAACAATCCTAGAGATGAGTAGGGCAGGTAGAGGCATCGTGGTTGTGGAGATAAAGGGCACTGAGTCACCAATGGATGAGAACTTGGCCTTCCCCACATCAGTGAACCAGTCAGTGGCAGCCCTTGGATGAACCCCGATTCTTGCAGCAAAGCCCTGTTGTAGCCACTGATGTGGTTCACAGTTAACTGGTGAGGTCAGTATGGGATATTCCTTGCTTGCCAAATCCCTTGTCCATTCCCAGCTGGAAACAAATTTTTAGAGTCATAAAGTCCCCATAATCCCGGAAAACGAGCTGATGCGGCTGCCCTGCTTTGGACTTTCCTCGACATTCTAGATTTGAACCATACTAAGTTCTTCCCAAGCAGGAATTCCTGGCTGGTCCTGGCTAGTCATGAGATGCACTGGAAGTCCTTGGGCAACCTCACAGGGCACCAGATGCCCTCAATGCTCTGCTGTCCAATCCCCTCTCCGCCCCCGCCCCTCCACCTGGACACCAGCTTCTTCATGCTTCACTCGCAGCTTTTCCTGCTGCCTCTCTGGTGGAAGCTGCTGGAATGCGTTTTCCAGCAACTTGGAGAGCAGCAAGTGTCTGTGTACCCTTAATCTCCTCCCAGCCCTTAACCAGTGGCCGACAGATGCTGGGGTATAAATCCTCCAGCTCCCCAAGCCGGGACGGTGCTGAGAGGTGACCTATGCTGTCCCCAGATTTCCCCGGGAGTGGAAACAAAGTCCCCCTCTTGTGGACACTGCTCCTGTCACACCCTTGCTTGGCTTCTTTCCCTTCCATTCCCTCTCTCCCCTGCAGGTTTTTCCTGAGACTTTTCTTAGTAATTCGCATGCATTCCCATCACAGGGTGAGTTTCTGGGGAGCCCGACCTAAGACAGTTGCTGAAATAAAATGCGAACATCTAAACAAATACGATCGCTTACATTGGTGTAATGGACTCCCAGGAGTCCCCGCTGCCTGAATCCTACCTCTCATTACACCCAGCCCCAGCACTCCCACAATAGGGGGCTTTCTGAAACCCTGCTCGGGTTACGTAGCTCCCCCACTACACGGTTTAAGACAATTTATCTGTGAGGTCAAGGCCCATACTCCTAGCAAAGCCCTGGGTTTCTTCTTGATCTGGCCGCAACAACCTCCACTCCAGATAGCACCTTGTGAGTTACCTGCTATCCGGCTCCACAGGGAGCCATCCCCTCTCCCAACGCTGCATTGAGCTTTGGAGCCTGTGCTCATGCTGTTCCACCTCCCAGTTTTGCCCTTCTCAGTTTCCTTGAGCTGATTTTACCCCTTGTCATCTCCTCTAGGGTCTGTCATCTACCCTCTTGCTCCCCTATCACCCTAAGTACATCTCCTCCTTGGCCATTACCCTGTTTCTCTGTTGATCTTTCACATAGTGAAGGTTCCTAGAGAGCAAAAGCCTGGGGCTGACCATTGCTGACACTGCCCTCAAGCCTAAGCCAGTGCCTCCGTGGCAGGTACCTGACATGTGGGTCAGATCGACCTGGTGATGCTCCCGGAGGAGCTGCATGAAACATGGTGCTATGGATCCCGCTGTGTCTCCCCAAAATTCCCATGTGGATGCCCTGATCCCCAATATTCAGAGATGGAGACTTCGGGCTTGGTGGCTCACATCTATAATCCCAGCACTTTGGGAGGCTGAAGTGGGCAGATCACCTGAGGTCGAGAGTTTGAGACCAGCCTGACTAACATGGTGAAACCCTATCTCTACTAAAAATACAAAAAAATTAGCCAGGCGTAGTGGCGGGTGCCTGTAATCCCAGCTACTCAGGAGGCTGAGGCAGGAGATCACTTGAACCTGGGAGGCAGAGGTTGCAGTGAGCCAAGATTGTACCATTGTACTCCAGCTTGGGGGACAAAGAGACTTTGTCTGAAAACAAACAAACAAAAAAATAGAGATGGAGCCTTTGGGAGGTGATTAGGTTCAGATGAGGTCATGAGGATGGGGCCCTCATGGTGGGATTAGAACCCTTATAAGAGGAGATACCAAGGCCAGGCACGGGGGCTCACACCTGTAATCCCAGCACTTTGGGAGGCCGAGGCAGGTGGATAACCTGAGGTCATGAGTTCAAGACCAGCCTGGCCAATATGGTGAAACCTCATCTCTACTAAGAACACAAAAATTAGCTGGGTATGATGGCAGGTGCCTGTAATCTCAGCTACTCAGGAGGCTGAGGCAGGAGAATCGCTGGATCCTGGGAGGCAGAGGCTGCAGTGAGCCAAGATCATGCCACTGCACTCCAGTCTAGGCAACAGAGAGAGACTCCATCTGAAAAAAAAAAAGAGATGCCAGAGAGCTTGCTCTCTCTCTGTCCCTCAACCCTAGCAGGACATAGCCAGAATGCAGCGAGAGCCCTCACCAAGAACCAGAGAAGCCAGCAACTTCATCCTGGACTTCCAGCCTCCAGAGCTGTGAGAAGTAAACATCTGTGATTTAACCACTCAGTGTATGGTATTTTGCTATAGCAGCCCAAGCTGACTAATGCACGTGGGCACGGTAAACCCAAATGTAGATTTCTGGGTGAGTACCAAAGATCCTATAATAGAATTCAGTGTCAAGAACTGCTAAACATTTTTTAGGGTTGGTTTTTCTTAATGATAGGAGAAAGAACTGAGGCATTTCTGTCCGTTAATTTTATCTGTATGAAATGACAATTACATCCATTTGTTTTAGGCCATCTTGATCCGGGGTGGTCTAAATATCACTAGGCTAAGCTGTTGACCCCTCAGCCTGACCTCTTGAGTCTCCAGAGAAGAGCTCTGGAATCCGGCTTTATGGAGACCTCCCTGAGGACTCTGATGCAGAGGACAGGTGCAGCCCACAGTGCTGTCTGGCACTCTTGGACCCAAGAGCTCTAAGGCCAGGTCTGAAACTGAATGCTCTCACTCCAAGATCCCTCTTGATTTGTTTGATCTATCTGATCCAGCTCGATCTGTTTGATATTTAAGTTTTATGAATTGTTTGCATGTGACATACAGTGTCAACAGTGAGTCAGGCATCCCCAGACCCAAATAGGGTGGATTCATCAGAGATCAAAGCAGCCACTGGCCTGCAGGAGTCATCCCGGCCACTCTCGAGGCATGTGGACATTCACCTCACTTTCCAAGGCCCCAGGTCCCCGCTCTTCCTGGGGTTCTCTTGGATCGGCCAGAGGGGCCAGGGCATGCGTTCTGTTTTTGGTCTCGGGGGATTGGCTGAGAAGGGATCTCCTAGCTTCTGCCCCCTGAGAAGCACTCAGTGCCTCCTGGGGCCTGCGGGACTCCCTGGTGGCGCCACCAGCCCTTTTAGTGCCAGCACGTTGGCCTTGGCTTTGCTGGCTCTGCCAGCAGCCAGCACTGCCCCTGCCAGGAACTCCTCACTGTGATCCCACAGCCAACACTTTGTAGCCTCTTCAAGGAGAGAGAGGCTGTGCAGCTTCCTCTTCAGCTGGTCCAGACCCCTTGGGGTTCCCTTCCTTCCTTCCAAGGTCACATCCCTTAAGAGACAAAACAAGTCCTTCTCAGGTGCTCATGATCCCTGCAGGGGGTGCCCCAGGGACCTTCCAGGCAGGTTTAGAGGGGCAGTGATCCAGTCTTGCAGGAAATGTTCTCAGTCTTCATGCAGAAAGCCTTGGGGACTTGGGCAAGAGAAGAGTTAAGTTCTGGGCTGAGGCTTCAGTGTTCAATTTCTTTATTTCCTGTTGATGACATTATTGCCTTCCTACAACCATTGACACATGTTGCTTTCATCTGTTTCATTTCAAGACATGAGTACACTCGCTGGAAACTATGCTTAATAGCTAAACTCAAAACATTTGGATTTCCTTTCCTTCTGTGACTCTTTGCTGGTATGCTGCATTCTCTCGTGGGTTTTTTTTGGGTGGTGGTGGCGTGTGTGTTTTTTTCAGCCACCATTTCTAAGCAGCAAAAAGAGAAGTCACTGGCTCTCTGGCCAACTGCCTCAGGTTCATCTGCTGCATAGGGGATATTTCCCTTCACTGGAGGAGGCCTATGTTTGCCCCATGTTGTGGCAGTTGGAGAGCATCTCTTCACCCTTTTCTTTTGCCTAGCTCCTTCCCCTGCAGTCAGGGAGAGGACCAGTCTTGTTTAACTACAGGATGGGCAGATGGCTTCTTCCAGTTGTGTGCCCTGGAGCCTGCACCTACCCTTCCCACCTTCCCCAGTGGCGCTGGGCTCCATGACTCATGGGTTGGACCTTCTGAACAGAGCCTCCGGAATAGAGAGGTGAGCTTGTCGGTCTGGACCCCAAAACTCTGGGGAACAAACAGGCCTTGCTGCCTGGGCTGCCTGTGGAGGGGATCTGGGCAAAACTCCCCTTGGCCAGACCTTGGATGGAAAGCGGCCGTTGGAAGCAGGCCAGCCTCATCTGGTTGGAATCGGGTTTGACACGTGTTTCCAAACCTGGTTGCAGAGCCGCAGCCGCCACTCACCCTTCGCCGGGCCAGGACTGCACTGCCCGTTAACACAGTCTGCAAAGTCAGCAGTCAGTCTGCTATGGAAGGGTCTGCAAGGTGGCCGCCCCGCTAGCCTGGGGTGACTGCCCAGGCCACACCACGCTCCTCGGACAGACATAGCCCCAGGAGGAGGCCAGAGGGGAGCAGGAAGGGAAGGCAGCCACAGTCTAGTTCCCTAAGGTGAAGAAAGGCACTTGCGGTATGCATGAACCTCTGTGTCCATTTCTCATTTTATCCTTTCCATAACAGAGTGGCTTATTCCCATTTTACAGCTGCGAAAACTGAAGCTCAGGAAGAGTGAGAAATTTCCTCAAGCTAGGCTGAGCGTGGTGGCTCACGCCTGTAATCCCAGCAACTTTGGGAGGCTGAGGCAGGTGGATCACCTGAGGTCAGGAGTTTGAAACCAGCCTGGCCAACATGGTGAAACCCTATCTCTACTATAAAAAAAAAAAAAAAAAAAATTAGCCAAGTGTGGTGGCAGGCACCCGTAATCCCAGCTACTCAGGAGGCTGAGGCAGGAGAATTGCTTGAACCTGGGAGTCAGAGGTTGCGGTGAGCTGAGATTGCTCCATTGTACTCCAGCCTGTGTAACAGAGGGAGACTTGGTCTCAAAGAAAAAAAAGAAAGAAAGAAAATAAATTTGCTCAAGCTCACACTGTTGGTTTTGTTTTGTTTGTTTCTTTTGAGACAGGGTCCCATACTGTTGCTCAGGCCGGAGTATAGTAGAGTAGTCATGACTTACTGCAGCCTTGACTTCCCGGGCACAAGTGATCCTCCAGCCTCAGTCTCTCAAGTAGCTGGGACTGCAGGTACAAGCCTCCATGCCTGGCTAATTTAAATTTTGTTGTTGTTGTTGTAGAGATGGGGTCTCACTATGTTGCCCAGGCTGATCTCGAACTCTTGGGCTCAAGCAATCCTCCTACCTCGGCCTTCCAAAGTGCTGGGATTACAGGTGTGAGTCACTGCCTTACACAGCTTTTAAATGCTGAAGTTGGGATATGAGCCCAGACTTGAGGTCACCAAAGCCAATTTACTTCGGGATGCATCAAACCTGTCTGTCTGGAGGGAGACAGCGGTGGGTGCACTACGCTTGGTGGGTGCACTAAGCTAGGCTTTAAGAAGAGTCCACACTCCTCCCCTTTTTCTCCTCGGTCTCTCTTTCCCACTTCATCCGCCCTGGGCCTCTTCTCAGCAATCCACATTTCAGGCAGGTAGGAAGAAAGTCCACAAAAGCTAATAGACAGGTGAGCGTGGCTGTGTGCGTTTTATCCGGGAGGGAGAACATTTGAGGCCACTCCGCTGTGCCTTTCAAGTCCGCAGATCTGGCCAAGAGTCTGAAATAGCAGGAAGTGTGAGGAACAGAAACTTCAAGGGAAGAAGGCTGTGAGGAGATGGAAATGCTAGAGACTTATAGGGCCAGGAAAGTTATCACTCCTGTCTGTCTGTACACACTCACAAAAGTCCCCTCGCTCAGGAAATGGACTTCCAATTCTATCAAACTCACTATATATATTTTCTTCCACTTTCTTGTCTGGTATTTCCAAAGCTGCTGGTGTCCCGGTTTGGGTGTGTTTGAGCGTGTGTGTGTGTGCACACATGTGTGCGAATATGCGTGTGTGTGTGTGTGAGAGAGAGAGAGAGAGAAAAAGAGAGAGAGAGAGGCTGGGCGCAGTAATCCCAGCACTTTGGGAGGCCAAAGTGGGCAGATCACTTGAGGTCTGGAGTTCAATACCACCCTGGCCAACATGATGAAATCCCGTCTCTACTAAAAATATGAAAATTAGGTGGGTGTGGTGGTAGGAGCCTGGAGGCTGCTCTGCAGGCTGAGGCAAGAGAATTGCTTGAACCTGTTAGGTGGAAGTTGGAGTGAGCCAAGAGAGTGTCACTGTACTCCAACCTAGGTGACAGAGTGAAACAACATCAAAAAAAAAAAAAAAAGGGAGAGAGAGAGCGTGCTGAGAATCATCATGCAATTGATTCTCATCACATTTACAGATGACATACCTTAGTATTTCCATCCTAATATATGTTAATATCATATTTAAGAACATGAATGTTTTACAAAAAGTTTTTTTGAGGCAGTAGAGAGACCACATGTAAATGGGGATCCCCTAAAGGTCTGAGGATGTGATCAGCACAAAGATAGGCAATGCCAAGGTGCCTGTCAAAGGTGACGAGGCCCTGCTGCCCTGGCAGTTCGTCTCCAATAGGCCCTGGCTGAGATTCTCTGATGGCAAAGCCCGGGGTGGACATCCAGGGTTGCACAGTGTCCCAACAGCCTAGAACTCTAGCTGTTCTGCAGCCCTGGTGGAAAGACACAAGACCAAGTGGATTTAAAGTATTTGACTGGGTATAAGAATACATTCCAAAATGGCAGGGTCACCTTACTGGTGGTTCTCTGTTTTATTAAAAGATATATAGGGTGGGTGCAGTGGCTTACGCCTATAATCCCAATACTTTGGGAGGGTAAGGCAGGAGGATCGCATGAGCCCAGAAGTTCAGGATCAGCAGGGACATCATGGCGAGACTCCATCTCTACAAAAAAATGTTTTAAAAAAATTAGCTGGGGCAAGGTGCGGTGGCTCACACCTGCAATTCCAGCACTTTGGGAGGCCGAGGTGAAGGGATCACCTGAGACAAGGAGTTCGAGACCAGCCTGGCCAACATGGCAAAACCCTGTCTCTACTAAAAATGCAAAAAATTAGCCAGGTATGGTGGCGAGCGCCTATAATCCCAGCTACTTGGGAGACTAAGGCTGGAGGATCCCTTGAACCCAGGAGGTGGAGGTTGCAGTGAGCCAAGATCACCCCATTGCAGTCCAGCCTGGGCGACAAAAGTGGAACACTGTCCCAAAAAAAAAAAAAAATTAGTTAGATGTGGTGAAATGCACTGTAGTCTTAAGTACTCCAAAGGCTGAGGTGGGAGGATCCCTTGAGGCCAGGAGTTCAAGGTCAGTTAACAGTGATAGCGCCAGTGCACTCCACTCTGTGCCACAGAGTAAGAACCTGTCTCAAGAGCAATAATAATACTAACAGTGTACAGCCATAGAAATTTTGGAAAGTGCAAGATAACATTTTTTCAGTTGCAAGGACCAGAGAGCTGCTCAGTTGACCTCAAGGGAAAATGAGGGTGTGTTGAAAGAATAAGGTTGCTTGTTGGGGAGTTGGCCAAGGTGGCTGCTGTTGACGTCTCTGTCCCTGGGACTTGACTTTCTCTCTGCTGGCCTCTGGCCCCTGCCCCTCGTAGCCTCAATGAGCCCCTCACCCAAGGCGGCCATTTTTCTAGCATCATTCTGGTCACCTTCCACAGCTTCAGCCCGGTGGAGCAAAAGTTTTTCTTTGTTTCTCAGTTCACATTTCTGAGCTCAAGAGGGAAGCTGAACAAATAGCTCATCTTTCTAGGACACTACTCAAGTCACGTGGTGCTGGCCTGCCTGTGACTGGCTCGCACAAGTGACATGGCCAAACGTAGTCCAGTCAGCTGTGCCTGGGAAGGGGGAAGGGGAGAGGGGGTGGGGGGTCACATGGTACAAAGTATAGCCAGCCAGGCCTGGCCTCAGGAAGGGGCTGAAGTGGCTAGCAACAGAAACACACTAATGCAAATACAAAAAAACAAGAAAAAATGTACCACTATCCCATCTCTGTACTGTGTTTGTTTGTTTGTTTTTGAGATGGAGTCTCACTCCGTCACCCAGGGTGGAGCACAGTGGCATGATCTTGGCTCACTACAACCTCTGCCTCCCAGGTTCAAATTATTTTCCTGCCTTAGCCTCCCAAGTAGCTGGGATTACAGGTACCCGCTACCACACGTGGCTAATTTTTTATTTTTAGTACAGATGAGGTTTCACCGTGTAGGCCAGGCTGGTCTCGAACTCCTGACTTCAAATGATCTGCCCACCTCGGCCTCCCAAAGTGCTGGGATTACAGGCGTGAGCCACTGTGCCCAGCCCTGGTGGTTTTTTTCTATGTATTTTACCTGGTTGAGTACATATTCTATCCAATTTTGCACCTTGCTCTTTGGAGTTAATATTACATCATAAGCATTTCCACTATCATTACAACACCATTACCTTTTCAATGACTATATAATGTTGCCATGTGCTGCCATGGTTTTCTTCATTCCTATGATTAT
This sequence comes from Cacajao melanocephalus, assembly GCA_963573385.1. Taxonomy (NCBI): domain Eukaryota; kingdom Metazoa; phylum Chordata; class Mammalia; order Primates; family Pitheciidae; genus Cacajao; species Cacajao melanocephalus. Next base: position 56,953 of record CAUYLG010020268.1, on the reverse strand, counting down.
ACATAATCTCACATGCTTGGAATAGTTTCAGGAATAATCAGAATGACATCCTAGACTCCACTAACTCTACAAGTGTTTAGGAAACCTGGCTCTATCTCTTGAAGAGGAAGTATGACGGCTTTTTGGAAGAGGTCACAGGGATAGTGGGAATGCACTGGTTGGTCCCAGCCTCTTAGCATCTGCCTATATCCTTGCTATTGTCCTTGAATGCTGTACCCGAGGGCTAGACTCAAGACCCAGACCAGGACCTCTCCTCTCCCTGTCAGCCTCCAAGGAGGCCAACGAAAACCCAGGCTGTGAAAAGGGAGGAAGAGTGAGTGGGTGTCGTCTGAAGTCTTTGCTCTGATGAGTCTGTCCACCTTGGAGGTGAGGCTGAGCTGCCTCCCAGGCTAAGATATGCAATGAGGAAGAGGAATGGGGTTAGGAGAGCCACTAATGTAAGAGTCATGGAGGCTGGGTGCGATGGCTCACACCTGTAATCCCAGCGCTCTGGGAGGCTGAGATGGGTGGATCACCTGAGGTCAGGAGTTAGAGACCAGCCTGGCCAAAGCGGTGAAACCCCATCGCTACTAAAAGTACAAAAATTAGCTGGGCATGGTGGTGCACATTTGCAATCCCAGCTACTCAGGAGGCTGAGGCTGGAGAATTCCTTGAACCCAGGAAGGAGGCAGAGGTTTCGGTGAGTTTCGGTGAGCTGAGATTGCACCATTGCACTCCAGCCTGGTCAAGCGCGAAACTCCATCTCAAAAAAAACAAAAAGAGTCATGGAGGCAGAGAGGCTGATGTTCGAGCCCCTCCTTGTATAGATGAGGACTTCCGGCAGCCCAGAGTATCTGGGGTCATAGAAGGAGCTGGAGCCAGCACTGGAGTGTGGGCCGCTGAGACCAACCTGGACTCTCACCATTAACCCTCCTGGAGGTGCATTTAATTGATAAGAACATGTAGCCAACTGGAAAATAAATTTAAAAGCCACTGTAGTTTGATGGCCGTGTCCTTAAAAATGGCAGCTCGGACTAGCTGCCTTCAGAGTTGTGGGCCTCGGAGCACCGGTGCCTGTTACACAGAGAAGGGAAAGCTAACACTGGACCAGGATTTGAAGAATCTCCTATCTGCAAAAGACAGCACAAGACAGGCAGACCTGTGCCCTGAACCCGAGGTGGGTGAGTTCCTGGTGGTAGAGTCCACACCTCCATCCTGGAGGACATCCGTGCAGCAGCTTCTCCCAGCCCTGGCCACGGCCACTGCCCTAGCAGGGTGTCTAAGGGGATGGAAATGCTAGAGGATGATAGGGCCAGGACAGTTATCACTCCTGTTTGTACTCGCTAACAAAAGTCCCCTTGCTTAGAAAATGAGCTTACAATTCTATAAAATTCATATATATATATATTTATTTATTTTTTTGAGACAGAATCTCATTCTGTTGCCCAGGCTGGAGTGCAGTGGCATGAGCTCGGCTCGCTGCAATCTCTGCCTCCCAGGTTCAAGCGATTTTCCTGCCTTAGCCTCCTGAGTAGTTGGGACTACAGACACGTGCCACCATGGTCAGCTAATTTTTGTATTTTTAGTAATTTCTGTATTTTTAGTAGGGGTTTTGCCATGTTGGCCAGGCTGATCTCGAACTCCTGACCTCAAGTGATCCTCACCCCTGGGCCTCCCAAAGTGCTGGGATTACAGGAGTGAGCCACCGCACCTGGTCTCATTATATACGTTCTTCCACATTCTTGTCTGGTATTTCCTGGCTGCTAGTGTCCTGGTTTGGACGTATTTTGGGTGTGTGTTTTGCTTGTCTAAGCAAGTGGAGACTGACGTCTTCCAAGACAATGGCCCATCTTGAATCCCTGCCTTATTGGAAGAACCCACCTCTCAGGGAGCTGTGTGACCCTCGACGGCTCCCTTTACCCTGCCTGAGCACTCTCCATCTTGTAGAAAGGATGGGAGGAACTGAAAGACCCACTTTGTCCTTTCCCACTGCGCTGTGTTCACACCACAACCACCAACCGCTTCTTACTAGCATGTGACCTTTGTCAAGCGTCTCAACCCCTCTAGACAGGGCCGGCTTCACGGACATGAGATTGGTGCAGTCGCACAAGGCCCCGCCCTCAGAAGGACGCCCACTGGCTTTACCCTTCTGCTGTCGCCATCCTGAAATTCCTAACAAATGGGGCCCTCAGGGGCCCACGTCTGGATTTTGCACTGTACCCTGCACATGATGTAGCAGATCCTGCCTCTAATCGCGGGTCTCCTGAAAAATAGGTTGGTAATAAGAGGGGCCTTCTCAGTCTCGGTTGGGTGGGAGAGCGAATGAGGTGATCCCCTCACCCTGCAGGAAGCGCCCGTGGCGCAAGCCACCCTCGTGCTGTTACTCCCGGCCCCTTCCTAGCCTGCCTCTTGGCCTTCGTCGGATGCCCCCTCATGTCCTTTCCTGCCTCCTCTGACAGTTTCTCCGCCTTGATCTTCCCTCTATGTACTCTGACCCTTGGATCCAAACAGCCAGGGCACGAGATCCCAGACTCGGAAATCACAGCAGGGCTCCTCCAAACCCTGGAAGCCCTTATCAGAAAGGAAACTGCTAACGACTCTGGCACCAGTTTATGGCGGGTCCTCCCCTTCCCTTTATGGCCTTTTACTGCTCCTCGGCCCTGGGGGTTCAGACAGTGCCGCTCTTTTGTGAGGGAAGGTGGCGCCAAGGAGCTGGGCCAGTCCACCATCCCTCTGAGGGAAGGGCAGTGGATTCCCTGTTGCTGGTGCCAGGCCAGTCTGCAAGGGTCTATGGGAGCACCTGACTCGACCACGCAGCCGTATTTACAGGATAGCCTGGTCACTCTGGCCAGGTCTCCAAGGTTGGCTTTTTGGATCAGAGCTCCTCCTAAGAAGATACACTACAATGCCAGCAGGTGCCTGCTTCCTCTGTGCCAGCAACTGTGGTGGGCACTTTGCATATGTTATCTTTTTTAAAAAAAACGGAGTTTGTTGTCCAGGCTGAAGTGAAATGGCGTGATCTCTGCTTACTGCAAACCTGGCCTTCTGGGTTCAAGCTGTTCTTCTGCCTCAGCTCCCGAGTAGCTGGGATTACAGGCACATGCCACCATGCCTGGCTAATTTTTGTATTTTTTTTTTTTTTTAGTAGAGACAGGGTTTCACCATGTTGGCCAGGTTGGTCTTGAACTCCTGACCTTGTGATCTGCCAGCCTCGGCCTCCCAAAGTGCTGGGATTACAGGTGTGAGCCACCGTGCCTGGCCTTCATGTTGAAATTTAATCCCCAGAGTGGCAGTACTAAGAGGTGGGACCTTCAAGAGGTGATTGGGATGAGTGGACTGACAGAGGAATGGGTTATCATGGGAGGGGGACTGGGGGCTTTATAAGAAGAGTAAGAGAGACCTGAGCTAGCACACTCAGCCAGCTTATTACATGGTGTCCTACACGGCCTTGGGACCCTGAAGACAGTTCCCACCAACAAAAAGGTCCTCACCAGATATAGCCCCTTGACCTGGGACTTCTCAGCCTCCATAACTGTGTAAGAAATAAATTCCTTTCTAAATTATCCAGTTTCAGCCAGGTGCAGTGGCTCATGCCTGTAATCCCAGCACTTTGGGAGGCTGAAGTGGGCAGATCACCTGAGGTCAGGAGTTTGAGACCAGGCTGGCCAACATGGTAAAACCCCTTCTCTACTAGAAATACAAAAATTAGCTGGGTATGGTGGCGGGCACCTGTAATCTCAGCTACTCAGGAGGCTGGGGCAGGAGAATCGCTTGAATCCGGGAGGCAGAGGTTGCAGTGAGCCAAGGTTGTGCCATTGCACTGTAGCCTGGGTGACAGAGTGAGACTCTGTCTCAAAAAAAAAAAAAATACACACACACACACATTATCCAGTTTCAAGTATTCTGTTATAAGCAACAGAAAACTAAGACACTATGTGACACTAGTTTAGAGGAACAATGTGGAATCCTCCCAGTGGGTCCTGGGATCGCTCCTCTTCATGGGCCAGGGGTCCCTACTCCACCATGGGAACGGGAAGGGTGGAGGGCAAGTGTGCCCCTAACCAGAGCCAGCAGAGAAGGACACAGCCCACCAGGCTGCCCAATAAAGGGTGAAATAGAATTGCCCCAAGAAGGGTGGTGAAAAGATGCATCAGTGAAGGGAAGTGTCCACAAGCTCTGTCCCCAAGCCCTTGGAACTCTGTTCCCTTTACTGAAGAGGGCAAGGCCAAGCATGGACAGTCTGGCTGGAAAACCAAAAAATTCTCTCCTGAGCCTCTTCTGCCCTCAAATGTTCCTCCAGCAGCAGGAAGACAAGTCTAAGAATCCCTCTGCTAGGTCCCCTGCACCTCTTAAGGCCATTCAGCCTCCCTCACTGCCACCAGTCCCTCCCAACCCCTAGAGAAGGAAACATAATCTGAAAACTGATGGCTGTCAGTCACGCAGATACAGCCACACATGCTGTCAAAGTCAAGTACTTCCAGAATGAACAAGCTCATGTCTCCCTCTCTGCCTCCCTTCTTATCCCCTTTCAACACTAAATGCCCTCCATGCTGGGCACTGTGCTGGCCTCAGAGACAAAGGGAGACACCAGTGGGTTTGCACACACCTTCAGTGTTCTTTGATGAAACTCTGGCAAGAGAGCCTTGGGAACCCAGGGCAAGGAGCCTCCAGGATGTGGAGACTGGTGCCAGGCACACATGGCAAGAGGACAGACAGCCCAGGAAGGGTAAAGGGCACAGAGGCCGGGCATGAATGGGAAGTTGCAGAAATGTTGAGTCAATAGTCCAGCATGCAGAGGGCTTGGTCCTGATCGCCATCTTTTTTTTTTTTTTTTTTTTTTTGAGGCAGAGTCTCGCTCTTTCGCCAGGTACCAGGCTGGAGTGCAGTGGCATCATCTAGGCTTACTGTAGCCTCTGCCTCCTGGGTTTAAGCAATTCTCTTGCCTCAGCCTCCTGAGTAGCTGGGACTCCAGGCATGTGCCACCACATCCAGCTAATTTTTGTATTTTAGTAGAGATGGGGTTTCACTATGTTGGCCAGGATGGTATCGATCTCTTGACCTCGTGGTCCGCCCACTTTGGCCTCCCAAAGTGCTGGGATCACAGGCGTGAGCCACCGCACCTGGCTGATTGCCATCTTTTAAACCACCTCCCACTCAGCTGGGGGTTGCTCCGATGATACAGTAACACCTAGATATCACAATTAGCATATCTCAAAGTTACTCAGAGGCCTCGTTTGTGGGTGAGACACACCCACTCTTCAGGAAAACATGGCCATACCCGGCATACTGCCTCTGCTTTAGAAACGCCTGGTCAGCAGCAGAAAATGCACTATGGCTGGGAGGTGTGACATGCCTGTGGCCATCCTAACACTTGCCCCAAGGGCTTCCTTTGAACAAGCCTTTTTCTGATGCAGAACATGAATGAGGAATGGAATCTACACCCAAAAGAATGGATGAAACAGAGCTTCTTGCAGGATTTACAAAGCAGGCATCAAAGATGCAGAAGGAAGGCCTCGGGAACTTGGTGATCACACCTCAGTCCTCACAAAATTCTTAAAAGAGCCAGGCGTGGTGGCTCACACCTATAATCCCAGCACTTTGGGAGGCTGAGGCAGGCGGATCACCTGAGGTCAGGAGTTTAAGATCAGCCTGACCAACATGGTGAAACCCTGTCTCTACTACAAATACAAAAATTAGCCAGGCATGGTGGTGCACGCCTGTAGTCCCAGCTAGTTGGAGGACTGAGGTAGGAGGATTGCTTGAACCCAGTAGGCGGAGGCTGCAGTGAGCCAAGATTGTGCCACTGCTCCCCAGCCTGGGTGACAGAGTGAGACCCTGTCTCAAAAAAAAAAAAAAATTATTAAAAGAGACCCAACATGCTGCGGTGTGTATCTGTTGCCAATTATGGAAAGCGCTGTGGAAGACGGAGAGAAAGGGGCGCTGTGCGAATGTTTGAGGGATGAGCAGGGCCTGAGGATGGGCACTTTGGCTTTCTTAGCCTTGCCCCCTGGGGCCCACCTTACAGCTCCTGGGAGGAGGAACGAGAATTATGAAACAAGGCCAGACGTGGTGGTTCATGCCTATAATCCCAGCACCTTGGGAGGCTGAGGCTGGTGAATCACCTGAGGTCAGTTCAAGACCAGCCTGGCCAACATGGTGAATCTCTACTAAAAATACAAAAATTAGCTGGGAACAGTAGCACACGCCTGTGATCCCAGCTACTCAGGATGCTGAGGCAGGAGAATCGCTTGAATCCAGGAGGCAGAGGTAGCAGTGAGCTGAGATCTCACCATTGCACTCCAGCCTGGGCAACAAGAGTTAAACTCTGTCTAAAAAATAAATAAATAAATAAAAAGAATTATAAAATCCATCAGTGCATCAGTGCAGCTTTTGGCACCTGAGAAAGGCCTGGGGGAGTCATGGCAATGGGGGAACCTAGCAAGGCTGGGGGCTGTGATACTATACACAGTTCAGGGCTCCTCAAGTCAAAGAACACTTGACCATTTGCAAGTACCTGGAAGTCCCCACTGTCATCACAGCAAGACTTGAGCATGGGAGTGGGCACATTCTGATGGAGACTCACCAGGGGTCAGCTGGCTGCAGCCCCTACCCCTACCTGAAGACTAGCAGTGAGCAATGAAAAGATTAAACCTGCACCAAGACCTTTAAGGGCCTTGGGAAGCCATTTGTGCCAGAAAGCTGAGCACTTACATCTTTCAGAAACTAAATGTACTAGCTAGAATGTTTCCATTCAAACCTCACCTTAAATCTGTCATATTTTATTCCCACTTTATAGGGAAAGGAGGGAGACCTTCAAGAGCCCAATAACTTGTAGGACCTCCCTAGCCAGGGGAGCAGGGCCCTCAGCCAGGTTGCTCTCTTTGTTTTTTTCCAAAGATGTCTAACGCTTACCAGGTATTCCCTGGGCATCAGGGGAGTTCTAACCACTTTACTGCATCACTTCTTTTTTCTTCTTTTCTTTTCTTTCTTCTGTTTTTTTTGAGACAGGGTCCTACTCTGTCACCCAGACTGGAGTGCAGTGGCTCACTGCAGCCTCCTGCTCCCGGGTTCAAGTGATTCTCCTGTCTCAGCCTCCCAAGTAGCTGGGACTACAGGCACACACCACCATTCCTGGCTAATTTTTGAATTTTTTGGTAGAGTTGGGTTTTCACCATGTTGGCCAGGCTGGTCTTGAACTCCTGACCCCATGTGATCTGCCGACCCCACATGATCTGCCCACCTTGGCCTCACAAAGTGCTGGGACTACAGGTGTGAGCCACCACACCTGGCTGCATCACTTCTTCATTTAATCCTCCCAACAACCCTCCAGACAGGCACTGCCATTCCTTCCATTATACACTTGGGGAAACCAAGGCACAGAGAAATGACAGACTCTCTATAGGAAGCAGAACCATCCACTTCCAGAACCTCTGTGTTGAACCATTGACCCACACTCCCCTGGCTCATCCAGACACTTTGGGATAAAGAAAACACCTCCTTCCCGCCACCCACAGTGCTCTGCCCAGCCAGCCTCAGCCAGTCTGCCCCACCTCACCTTTCTTTCTCCCTACTCTCCCTGGTTCTCAATATCTATGAGTTTCTGGAAAAGGCAGACCTGGCTTGGTGGCTCATGCCTGTAATCCCAGCACTTTGGGAGGCCCAGGTGGGCGGATTGCCTGAGGTCAGGAATTCGAGACCAGTCTGGCCAACATGGTGAAACCCTGCCTTTACTAAAAATGCAAAAAAATTGGCCGAGCTTGGTAGTGTGTACCTGTAATCCCAGCTACTTGGGAGGCTGAGGCAGGGGAATTGCTTGAACCAGGGAGGTGGAGGTTGAAGTGAGCTGAGATCATGCCACTGCACTCCAGCCTGGGTGACAGAGCAAGACTCTGTCTCAAAAAGAAAAAGAAAAAGAAAAAAAAAATGGCAGAGCTTCCTCCTGCCTGGGACCTTTGCAGGTCCTTCCCAGCTGCCCACAGCCTCCGTCTCTCCACTCCCATCCTAGTCAATCTCACCTCTCCTGCCGATCACCTGGCACACACACACAAACACACACAAATCAAAACAGGGGTTATAAGTGTCTTCTTTCCACCCTCCCTCAGATTGGGGGCTGCTGAGGGCAGAGACCCTACTCTTGAGTTTCACTTTGGGGCTCAGCGCCCACTGCCTTGGGTGCCTGCTTTACTTGGCTTCCAGAGAAAAGGCCCAGCCCCAAGTTCTCAGGCATAACTGCCTCTCTAGGGGCATGCAAGACCTCCATTGTCTTGTAGAGTTTAAGGTTGATGCCTTTTCACAGGGAAATTCACAGCAGGGCACCTCCTGGGGACAGCAGGAGAAAGGAAGGAAGGTGGCTTTTGTTGGGGAGAAAAGGTCAAAGTTCAAGGGATGGGAATGGAGTGGGGGAGGGCCAGGTCTGTTACAGATAAGCCAAGCTCGGCGGGAGCCACTGTTGGACCCGCACAAAGTGGGTGGCTGCCGGAGCCAGCGGAAATGGGTGAAGCCCCGAGGCCACCGCATGCCGCCCCAAACTCCCTTCCTGGGTGGCTCTGGCACTTTTCTTGGTCTTGACCTTGGGAAGCTGTTCTACAGCTGGGGGTGACCCCAAGGGCATGCTCTGCAGACAGTGACCCTGCCTACCCCTCCTCATTCCCTGGGCAGGCCGAGTCTGGCACCTGCCTTTCACCCCTCTGTGCTCTTGCAAGTTGATCTGGCTCCTCTCTGACCTTGGAGTAGAAGAGAGGATGGGGATGGAGCCCCTTACTCCCTGCCTTCTGTTCTTTGTGACTGTATTTTCTGACCCCAATGTCAAGCCACCAGATCTTGATCATTTTCTGCTTTGTGAACTAATGGATTCCTGTGAAAAGTTATGCAAAGGTAGACAGATGAACGCATTTAACAAATCGATCTTCTTGAAAACAAGGCAGTTTGCAAAAAGAAAGACTCATTTCAGTGGGGGTGGTGGGGAGGCAGGGAACAATATCATCAGCTAGAAGATTTGCCTTGTCACCTAACCTGACTCTGCTTGACCTGTGGGAGCTGGGGGCATGGCTTGCTCCAGTCTTTCTTATCTAGAAAGCTGGGCTAGCTCAATACTTTTCACTACATCTTTCTTTCTTTCTCTTTCTTCTTTCTTTCTTTCTTCTTTTTTCCTTTCTTCCCTCCCTCCTTCCTTCCTTTTTTCCTTCCTTCCTTCCTTCTCTCTCTCTTTCTTTTCTTTTCCTCCCTCCCTCCCTTCCTCTCTTTCTCTCTCTTTCTTGACGGAGTCTTGCTCTGTTGCCCAGCCTGAAGTGCAGTGGCACAGTCTCAGCTCACGACAACCTCCGCCTCATGGGTCAAGAGATTCTTCTGCCTCAGTCTCCAGAGTAGCTGGGACTACAGGCGCATGTCAGCAAGCCCGGATAATTTTTTGTATTTTTAGTAGAGTCGGGGTTTCACCATGTTGGCCAGGATAGTCTCGATCTCCTGACCTCGTGATCCACACGCCTCAGCCTCCCAAAGTGCTCAGATTACAGATGTGAGCCACCGCACCTGCCTCTTTTTCTTCTCTTCTCTTTTCTTTTCTTATTTTTTATTTTTTAGGGAGACAAGATCTCACTCTGTCTCCTAGGCTAGGGTGCAGTGATGCAATCTCGGCTCACTGCAGCCTCAAACTCCTGGGCTCAAGCGATCCTCCCACCTCAGCCCTGCCCCCACCCACTCCCAGTAGTTGAGATTACAGGTATGCACCACCACACCCGACTAATTTTTATTTTATTTTATTTTATTTTAAGTTCCAGGATACATGTGCAGGATGTGCAGGTTTGTGACATCGGTAAACATGTGACATGGTGATTTGCTGCACCTATGAACCCATCACCTAGGTATTAAGCCCAGCATGCATTAGCTATTTATCCTAATGCTCTCCCTCTCCTTGTCTCCCTCAGCTGATTTTTATATTTTTATAGAGACCGAGTTTCACCATTTTGCCCAGGCTGGTCTTGAACCCCTGGGCTCAAGCAATGCACCCTGCCTCAGCCTCCCGAAGTGATGGGATGACAGGCAGGCGCCACTGCGCCTAACCAATTGTTTTTTTCCTAACATCCCGTAGGTGTTTGGGTGATTCATTGAAGTTATCAAGATAGATTTTCCAGTTTCAATAATTATTGTATCTTTTTCTATGCTCAACAGTTATCAGCAAAATTATTTACCAATAGAGGGTGACTACCAGGAGGTGAGGCTCAATCTACACATTTTATTGTTTGCCATAGTAATGTTTTTGCTAAGAAAGCTATTAACGTTCAATCATACTGATCTGTAGACAATTTCTCCTAGTTTGTTTAGAGAGGATACCCTCAGGGCACACTGTCATTAAAAGGGTCATCAAATAACAAGACTTCTTCAAAGCCTTTCTGAGCCATATCTTCAGGAATCCTCTCCGCCAATCCCTGCCCACCCCCCATCCGTCCCCACCACTTCCCATCTAAATTCAGTAACAAGAACTCAGAAGTTTGCTTTTTAAAAACCATCACCATGCATAGAATTGTCCCATGCCCCCACTAATTTTGCCACCACATTTAAGTCACAGGATACTCTTATCAGCCTCTTTCTCCCAGGTTCCTAGTCGTGCCATAGGGAAGGTTCATTTCTCTCTTTCTAATTTGAATGCAATAGTTAGCAAGGACAATTCACATTTACCTCCTAGACCAATAGGTTATTTACATTTAGGAAGAAAGGGGTGGTAGCAAAGCAAATACTGTTTTTGAGTGTGATCGAATGTCTCCACTCAGCAGAATCTCAAAATGATTTGATATTTCTTTCTTAATCTATTAGGAAAATTTTGATATATTTCAATAGAGTTTCCAGTAACCTCTGAAGAACTTCAAATATGTGATAATTATTTTTATTAATTAATTAATTTTTAGACGAAGTCTCACTCTTGTCACCCAGGCTGGAGTGCAATGGCACCATCTTGGCTCACTGCGACCTCTGCCTCCTGGGTTCAAGTGATTCTCCTGCCTCAGCCTCCAGAGTAGCTGGGATTACAGGTGCCCGCTCCATGCCCGGCTAATTTTTTTTGTATTTTTAGCAGAAATAGGGTTTCACCATGTTGGTCAGGCTGGTCTCTCACTCCTGACCTCAGGTGATCCACCCGCCTCGGCCACCGCACCTGCCCCAAATATGTGATAATTATTGCCCACAGCTTGTCGTCACTGACGATCAACCATTTTATTTTAAGTTCCAGGATACATGTGCAGGATGTACATTTCATAAAGTACAGAAAAGGGCCAGGTGTGATACCTCACACCTGTAATCCCAGCACTTTGGGAGGCTGAGGCTGGCTGATCCCTCAAGGTCAGGAGTGTGAGACCAGCCTGGCCAACATAGTGAAAACCCATCTCTACTAAAAATACATAAATTAGCCAGGCATGGTGGTGCGTGCCTGTAGTTCCAGCTACTCAGGAGGCAGAGGCAAGAGATTCACCTGAACCTGAGAGGCAGAGGTTGCAGGAAGCCGAGATGGCGTCATTGCATTCCAGCCTGCGTGACAGAGTGAGACTCTGTCTGAAAAAAAGAAAATATAAAAATAAAATGTAGAAAAGATTCACAACCTGTATGTCTTGCAACTGGGTTCTTACCATTAGCAATGTTAGCCAGCAGGGTGAAGTCTTATCAACAGGACTGTTTTCACCACTGACCTCCCCAGAGGATGCGTCTTCAGCTGTGGGTCCAGAATCTGGACATGGCTTAGCTGGGTGCCACCTCCTTGAGGTTTCTGTGAGGCTACCAGCAAGTCAGCAGCTGGAGCTCATCATGTCAAGGCTTGCCTGGGTGGCGTTTGGCTTCTGAGATCACTGGGTTGGTGGCAGGGCTTGTCCCTCATCATAGGGGTCCCTCAACAGGGATGCCTCAAGATCCTAGGGAAAGCACCTAAGATAGAAATCGCAGCCTTTCTATAGCCTAATGTGGAAGGGATGTGCTGTCGCATCAGCCATATTCTATTTGTTAGAGGAGAGTCAAGTGCCACCCATGCTCAAGGGGAGGGAAGAACCAGTAAGCAGGGATCATTGGGGCCCAACTTACAGGATGCAAACCACAGCTCCAGTGACCATCGGCTTGACACTGGCAGGGGGTTTCCAAGACCGTGTTCCAGACCCTAGGCTGGCATCAGTTCTGATGGGCAGTGCACAGGTTTCACCAGCTGTTAAATATCTCCCACGTCCCTCCTTCCTACAATCTAGTTCAAGGGATGCAAGTATCACAAAACAGGGTCCCTGTCTTCAGAGGCTTCATGGTTGGATGGGTGGGACAGAGAAGTGTTTTGCTAGAGGTGAGCCCCAGATGCCGGGCAGGAGTAGGAGGACAAGCTTTAGCCTGGTCTAGGGGAATGAGGTGGGAGGGGACTGAAGAAGTGGCAGAGGGAGGGCAGTCAGACAGGGAGGAAAAGGAGAGGCGAGCCACCACGTATGTAGTGGGGACAAGGGGATGTCAGCCAGAAATACAGCTGGAGGGCCGGACACGGTAGCTCATGCCTGTAATCCCAGCACTTTGGGAAGCCAAGGCGGGTGGATCACCTGAGGTCAGGAGTTCAAGACCAGCCTAGCCATCATGGTGAAACCCGTCTCTACTAAAAATACAAAAGTTAGCTGGGCGTGGTGGCACATGCCTGTAGTCCCAGCTACTCAGGAGGCTGAGGCAGGAGAATCGCTTGAGCTCAGGAGGCGGAGGTTGCAGTGAGCTGAGATTGGGCCACTGTACTCCAACCTGGGCAACGAGAGTGAGACTCAGTCTCAAAAAAAAAAAAAAGAAAGAAAAGAGAATAAACAGAGAGCTTGGAGAAGGGCCTGGGCCGGCCATCTATGCACCACACAAAGGGTTCTGGGCCTTCTCCTGAAGGTTTGTTCTGTGCAGCCGGAGAGGATCTGAAGCAGGGGAATGACGAGGTTGACTTTGCAATGCCGTCTTCACCATGGCAGCACTGTGTAAGGGGGTCAGGGGCTGGGACTATAAACCGTAGGCATGAAGCATCACTAGAACATTTCGCTGTTCTGGCAAGAGCCGTGGTAGCAGTTGTGGATTTGGGGAGCGGGGGTGATGATAGGAGATATTTTAGAGGCAGAATCAACAGGTCTGGGTGAATGAATAGAGGTATTTGAGGGAGAGGGCAGAGTCTAGACGTGGCCCAGGTTTCTTTTCTTTTCTTTTCTTTTGAGATGGAGTGTCGCTCTGTCACTAGGCTGCAGTGCAGTGGCATGATCTCAGCTCACTGCAACCTCCACCTGCTGGGTTCAAGCAATTCTCCTGCCTCAGCCTCCTGAGTAGCTGGGACTATAGACATGTACCACCATGCCCGGCTAATTTTTGTAGTTTTAGTAGAGATGCGGTTTCACCATGCTGGCCAGGCTGGTCTCAAACTCCTGACCTCGTGATCTGCCCGCCTCAGCCTCCCAAAGTGCTGGGATTACAGGTGTGAGCCACTGCGCCTGGCCCATGGCCCAGGCTTCTAACAGGCAACTGGAAATGGTGAGGTCACTGCCCAACAGAAGGATGGTTGGTTTTGGGGAGGGACAAAACAGGTTCTAATTTAAGTGTGTTCAGCTGGAGGTGACTGTGGCCAGCCTATCAAAGTGGGATGAAGAATGAGGAGGAGGATCATGGGAGGCCAGGCTTACAGCTTTGGAAGGCCCTGATCTCTAGACAGCAGCATTTGAAGCTATGGGTGGGGCAGGAGACTGCCCAGAAAACTGTTTAGGACAATCCCTGAAGAAGGAGCCCAGGGAGACAGGGGTGGAGGAGGAAGAGGTGTCCTGTTGGATGCCTGAGAGAGGAACTGAGAAAGGAGAGAGCCGCAGAGAAACCAAGCCAGGCACAGATCAAAATGGGCTCATTTAACTTAAGCATTAGGATGACTTTTACCAGACTGGGAATGGCTTTCGAGGAGGAGAGACTAGAGTGGTTTGAAGAGGCAGTGAGAGGTTAGGTCGTGTAGACAGCTGTGTGGTAGTCCCTGAGTGCATGAAAGCAGGTCAGGTAAGAGATGAGGGTATGGCTAGAGCACTGGCGAGTTCTGTAATAAAGCAGCACATTGGCCATTTGATGTAAGGAAGTTTCTTCAACATGGAGCAAAATCCAGAGCCTCTCCAGGTGTTCTGGGGCAGCCTGGGATTCTGCCGAGCCGCCTGCCCACCGCGGCCAATCCTTTAGATCTCCCAGGGAAAGCAATCAGTCAGCGTGGAGAAATGCCCAAAGCAAACCAAGAAACAACTGGACGTAAAAGAATAAGGTGACTTTTTTTTTTTTTTTTTTAAATTTTTGAGACAGAATCTTGCTCTGTTGCCCAGGCTGGAGTGCAGTGGTGCAATCTCAGCTGACTGCAACCTCTGCCTCCCAGGTTTAAGCAATTCTCCTGCCTCAGCCTCTTGAGTAGCTGGGATTACAGGTACCCACCACCACACTCAGCTAATTTTTTGTTTTTGAGACCCAGTTTCGCTCTTCTTACCCAGACTGGAGTGCAATGGCACGATCTCAGCTTACCATAACCTCCACCTCCTGAGTTCAAGTGATCCTTCTGCCTCAGCCTCCTGAGTAGCTGAGATTACAGGCATGTTCCATCACGCCTGGATAATTTTTGTATTTTTAGTAGACACAGGGTTTCTCCATGTTGGTCAGGCTGGTCTGGAACTCCCAACCTCAGGTGATCCACCTACCTTGGCCTCCCAAAGTGCTGGGATTATAGGCAGGAGCCCCACACTCGGCCGTAATTTTTGAATTTTTAGTAGTGCTGGGGGTTCGCCATGTTGTCCAGGCTGGTCTTGAACTCCTGACCTCAGGTGATCTGAACTCTTGACCTCAGGTGATCCGCCCACCTTGGTCTCCCAAAGTGCTGGGATTACAGGCGTGAGCCACCGCACCTGGCCTTGAAGTTGGGACTTCTTAGGGAAACCTTACTTTTTCCCTCGTGGCTTCAAATCTCTGCCTTGGCATTCCCAATCCCTCCTCTGCAAAGGGGAGAGGAAGCAGGTCCATTACCCCTCAGGTGGATCAACTTCACTGAGATGCCCATGGAAACGGCTGCCATTCTATAAGATGTGGGTCGAACTGTCCCAGATCATGCTGTGGGTAGCCCAGCTGTTAGAGTCAAAGCAACCTACCTACAGGTAGGGGTTGAATGAAGCGTGCTTCAGAGGGATTTCAAGGCAGAAGCTATTGTGATTCTTTTAGGAAAGTATCACAATTGTATGTATTAGTCCTGCTGTAAAAGTCAAGATCTCCAGATGGGCAACCCCCTGCCCCCCACTGCCCCCCCATCTCAGCCAGCCGCACCCTGGATCTCCTCACTAGGGTATGAAGAAAAAAGAGGCTGGTCCAGGAGTCAGGACACGTCAGAAGTTCCAGCTCAGCTCTGATGTGGGCGAGTGATCTTCAGGAAATCTCACTTTCTCTTTGCTTAATTTGTCTGATTTCTTACATGAAGGGTTGGATTAGATAACACTTGAACAGCCCCTGGCCTTATTTCTTTTTGCATACTGGATAGGATTGTCCTTGAAAGATGACAGCAACTGGCCAGGCGCGGTGGCTCACGCCTGTAATCCCAGCACTTTAGGAGGCCACGGCCAGTGGATCATCTGAGGTCGGGAGTTCGAGACCAACCTGACCAACATGGAGAAACCCCAACTCTCCTAAAAATACAAAATTAGCTGGGGGTGGTGGCGCATGCCTGCAATCCCAGCTACTCAGGAGGCTGAGGCAGGAGAATTGCTTGAAGCCGGGAGGTGGACGTTGTAGTGAGCCGAGATCACGCCATTGCATTCCAGCCTGGACAATAAGAGCGAAACTCCATCTCAAAAAAAAAAAAGAAAGAAAAAGAAAGATGGTAGCCAGGCACAGCCTCCTTTGCCCTTTTTTAGGCCCCACTGTGGTCAGCTTCCTGGGGTCACACTTCCCCAGGTTGTCACTCCCAGTGGAGGGTATCTTTGCTTTGGAGATGGGGAGTTTCTTCCCAGAACAGGTAACGGGCTATTGAGGGAAGAGGGTTACTCTGCAAAAATAACCACCATGTTCTGAACATCTATTATAACTATGTGTCCAGCTCTGTGCCAGGCACTGATCTTATTGCTCAGGCTCACAGGAGCCTTTGCTGGGGAGGTTTCCTCCACTCTACAGGTGAACAAATGGAAACTCAGCGTGGGTAGGTAACCTCCAGTCTTAGGAAAGGTTACCTGTGTCTCTCTTCACCTGCCTCCCCAAACAAAGGTACATTGTCTAAGGCGGCTCTTTTCCAAAGGAATAAAAGACAAAGTTACTAAATCTGAGAGCGCAATGTCCTGGGTCTCAGCTCCTCTGAAGTCCCAGCTGGTGTGATTTCCCCTCCACAGTGGTTTTTGTAGGACTGACTAAAGGTCAGAGATTTGGCCAGATGCCTTTGAGGGAGCCTTTAGTCCTTGTTTTCTGGGACTCTAGGATTTCAGCCCAGTACATAATTCAAGCAAAGAATCACTCTCTGCTTTATTAAACTTGTCTGCACTTAGGCAAAGTGGACTGTTTATCTTCTGCAGAGTTTTTCTTTAAAGGTGGAGCGGGGGGTGAATGAGCATGTGCAGAAATCCATCACCTTGCTTTCCAGTTTCCAGGCAACCGTGCAGGATTACAACAAGTCACATGATAGCGCTGCTGCCAGGGAGAAGGGGAAAATGGAAAACTGTGCTATCTTGAGAAAGGGGCTGGTATAAGAGCAGGACTTTGGATTCTCCTCTAGAAATATTATCAACAAGTAGTCAGAGACTCAGAGTCTAGAGAGAGGGCTTTCCAGCACTTGGCCCAGCTTCCTGCTGGGAGGGAACTGTCCCACCAGATATAAAGCTGTAGGAAAGGGGACAGGCCAGGGGTGATGGTGGAGGGAGTCATTGGCCTAAGGTGACCCAAGCACCTGTTCTGGAAACCATGCTCTCAGAGAAGTTATTTTATTATTTATTATTTATTTTTATTTTTTATTTTTTTGGAGACGGAGTTTTACTCTTGTTGCCCAGGCTGGAGTGCAATGGTGCGATCTCAGCTCACTGCAACCTCTGCCTCCCAGGTTCAAATGATTCTCCTGCCTCAGTCTCCCAAGTAGTTGGGATTACAGGCATGTGCCACCACGCCCGGCTAATTTTGTATTTTTGGTAGAGACGGGGTTTCTCCATGTTGGTCAGGCTGGTCTTGAATCCCCGACCTCAGGTGATCCTCCTGCCTCGGCCTCCCAAAGTGCTGGGATTACAGGTGTGAGCCACCAGTCCCGGCCCTCAGAAGAGTTGTTATTGACCGAGAAGATCTAAACCAAACCGGACCTTGCTCCTGGGTCCCCAGGCCCAGTCCCCACTTGCTGTGGCCTCAGCCATGGGATAATGAGGTAGTCCTTTGGTTAAAACTGAGCCTGCAGTGATTAGGGCTGGTTGCGGGAGGCAGTGATGGGTCAGTGGGGACAACTGGGAGGAGAGGAAAACCACCCATGAAGACCACGTTTCCACTTCCTTTTTGAAAACCTCTGTTTTCTGAACATTGTTTATTTTGATTTTAGATGTTTTGATTTTTCTATTTCTCTTCCACCCCCCACATTTTGTGTGTGTGTGTGTGTCTGTGTGTGCGTGCACACACATGTGCGCCTTTACTGTTGTTTATACGGTAGACACTTCTATGGCAATCCATACCCTTCTGTCTACACTTTTGTTCCAGTAATAACACCCTCTGTGGCCTAAAGACTCCCTGGAACCATAGTGACAGTTTTACTCCTGGCACTCCTGGGGTGGCCAAATGGGGTGGGTGTCTTCTTGGCCCTGGGTTCCACAGGCCAGCTCAGAGCTGGTGGCTAAGAGGGGCCGTGGGTCACTGACCGCCCAGAATTCTAGCAGGCCAGGGCTTTTAGAGCCCACTGGTTTCCTCACACCAGCAGTTGTCCGAAGGCAAAGATGAGTCATCCGGCCACACTCTTTCCCTGGCCTTCCTGGCTGGCTTGAGGGCCACATTTCAGAGCTGGGACTGCTGTGTTTATGCCAACCTGGCTGCCTGGAGTGAAGAGCCTGGAGGGGCAGACCATGGGCACCGAGAGGCAGGTTTTGGGGAGGAGCTGCCACCTGTCATGGCACCCAGGAGCCAGAGTCCAGCAGCACAGCCCTAAGAGCTTTCTCATCCCTTGTCACAGCTCCTTAGGCTGAGAGCAGATGGAGGATAGTCCTGCCACCTGCCCCTTTCCAGCAGAGCATGGGTGGTGGATCCTCCTTTTCTGTTTCTTTCTTTCTTTTGAGATGGAGTCTTGCTTTGTTGCCCAGGCTCACTGCAACCTCAACCTCCTGGGTTTGAGCGATTCTCCTGCCTCAGCCTCCCGAGTAGCTGGGGCTACAGGTGTGCAACACCGTGCCAGACTAATTTTTGTATTTTTAGTAGAAACGGGGTTTTACTATGTTGAGCAGGGTGGTCTCTAACTCCTGACCTCTGGTGATCCGCCTGCCTTGGCCTCCCAAAGTGCTGGGATTACAGGGGTGAGCCATCATGCCTGGCCTCTTCCTTCTCTTTTTCTATGGAAACCTAGATAAAGCCACAATTCTTGCATGTTTTAAAGTTTTGAAGGCCCAGTGACAGTCCATCTCAGCATTTAAAAGGGCCTGTCATCCATGAAGCTGGAGAGTCAGAGCTTTGCACAGCTCCGAGGCCAGGACTCTGTCTCTCACTTTTTGGATCTCTTTGGTTCACACCTTTATTTATTTATTCATTTATATTTTTTGAGATGAAGTCTCACTCTGTCGCCCAGCCTGAAGTGCAGTGGCGTGACCTTGGCTCACTGCAACCTTCGCCTCCTGGATTCAAGTGATTCTCCTGCCTCAGCCTCCCAAGTAGTTGGGATTACAGGTGCACACCACCACACCTGGCTGATTTTTGTATTTTTAGTAGAGACGAGGTTTCGCCATGTTGACCAGGGTGGTCTTGAACTCCAGACCTCAGATGATCTGCTCGCTTTGGCTTCCCAAAGTTCTGGGATTACAGGCATGAGCCACCTCACCGGGCCCTTCATGTTTTTTAAAAGGAAGAAAAGTTAATTATTCGCTCAAAAGATGAGGCATCATTCTATAGCAGCAGATGAATAAATACATAATGTTCTGGGTTTGTGGCATATTTCTTCATTTTAAGGGAGAAGAGAAGGTTATGTGTGCCTTATACACGTTTTCGGGGAAATGTGGGAGAAATTCAAAGGTGACAATGGGGTGAGGAGTAAACGGCATGCCTTGTCGTTTGAAGTGAGAAAAGGATATTCCATGTCGGTTTAATATGTAACATATGGCAGGAGATGGGACTTGGGAAGAGTAACGGGTATGCAGTTGTTTGGGAGAGATGGCCAAGGTGCACTGCTGTGAGGGTCTGGTGGCCAGCAGGTTGGGAAGCTGGACTTAGGTCTTCAAGGCACTGAGGTGTGATTCCTAACAGACTCAGGTCTGTACGGGCAGATTCACACCACACCTTCACACATGCACAAGCGCAATTCATCCACCAACTGCAGTCCTATATTTACCCGAACTCAGATAGATGCACGTGCACCAGCGCGCACAGGCATGCACACGCCTCCAGCGGCTGGGCCCGAGTCCGCCCTATGACAGCGGGCCAGCCGACCCCAGGGCCGGAACTCCCTTTGCAAATTCCTCCAAGCCCAAATTCCCAGGGAAACTTGAATAGAGGTAGAAAAGTGTTTGATGATGGGAAAAAAAATCCTGCTTGCTTGCAGTTCTTGCGATGGCCATAATGCTACAAGAAACTGTTGCATTCCAGAGCCCGGGAGGGCGAGGGGAGGAGGCGGGAGCAAAGAGGCCGGAGAACTTGAAAGAAGAAATCAGAACTCGGGCTGAGAACGCCCACGGGGCCGCGAGGGGCTGGCAGGGGGCGGAGGAGAGGCCGGGGAAGGGTTAACGCGGGAGCGGAGCGTGCGGCGGGGGCGGGCCGGGGCGGGCGCGGGGCGCTGTCCCTTTAAGGCGGGCGGCGCGGGCCGGCCGAGCGCGGCTGTGATTGGCGCGGCGGGATCACTGGCTCCGCGAGCCCGGCCCGGGGGAGTCGGCTGGAGCCGGCTGCGCTTTGATAAGGTCCTGGCAACTCAGTAACAGCCCGAGAGCCGGGAAATAAAAATAACCCCTCAGAGCGATGGATTTCGGGGCCGCCCGGCGGCCGCGGCGCCCGCCGAAGGCCCTGCTGTAAAAGGTGGGGGTGGAGGCTCGGCCCCAGCGGAGCCGCTTCAAAGAAAGCCCCCCTCGGACAGGGGGCGAGGTCGCGCCGAGCCGCGGCGTGGGCGCAGGGGGCGGGAGGGGGCCCGGCCGGGCGGAGGCCGGGCCTGGAGCGGGGCGCGGGCCGGACGGCCCTGCGGGGCGGCGGCGGGGCTGCAGGGGGCGGCCCGGGGCGCGGCCGGCGCGTACCTCCCTTTCAGGACCGTGCGCTCGGCTCGCGCCTTTGAAGTGCACAGTTAAATCCACAGCGCAGTTTTTGTTGGAAGCGCCCGGAGGACATTTGGTGCGCCGAGTGACTGTGGAAACAGGACCTGCGTTGAAAGCCGGGCCGGGCGGGGGTCGCCGGGGCCGGGGGCGGCCGCGGCGGGGGCGGAGGCCCGCTCGGGTCTTTTGCATAAAAGGGGCGGCGGGGCGCGCCGCTACCCCTCCGCGGTCGGTGGCTCCTGCCCTGATCCCGGGATTGTGGTTTCCCGCACCCCCTCCCCCGCCGCGCGACTCCCCATGTTCCCCGACGCCGCGGCCGGCCCGGGGGGGCCCGGGGCTGCCGCCGCGAGCCGAGCCGGGGGCCGGGGACAGGCCCCTGCCCGGGGCGCCTGCGAGGTCTCGCCGCGGAGCGCGCGCGCGGATCAATGGTGAGTGCCTAGGCCGCCGCGGCCGGGCGGCCCGCGCGCTTTGATGTGCGGGGCGGCCCTTTGAAGTTGGCAGGCCGGCTATTTTGGGGCGCGCTCGGGGCTGGCGCGGAGGGGAGCGGCAGACCCGGCGCCTAGCGCTCCGGGGGGGCTTGGCCTGGCAGCCCCGAGCGCCCTGCGCCGGAGCCCCCTCCCCAGCGCGGGGACCGGGTTGGCCGGGGGCCCGGAGAGGAGACTACTCCGAGTGGCGGGGGCGGAGAGGGGGCCGAGCCCTCCCGGGGGTCGCGTCGCTGTCGCGGTTATGGATGTGAGTCGGGGTGTGAGTGCGCGCGGGAGTGCCTTTGGGAGGCGGGATGAAAGGGTGGCGGCGCCCCCCGCTTGCCCTCCCCTGCCCCCCGCCTCTCCCCCGCCCCATCCTCTCCTCCTACTTCTCTCCCCCCTCCCCTTCTCCCCTCCCTGCCGCGGGTCCGAGCTAAGGGGCCCACGGCGCTGGCGGAAGCTCAGTCTGCGCGCAGGACTGGCCCTAGTCCGTGGCGCCCGCGTCCCTCGCGTCCCTAGCGTTCCTCCTCCCCGCCCGGGCCCCGCGCCCCTGGCCGCCCCGGCCCCCTTTGCGGAGAGGCAGAGACTCCGCGCGTCGCCATTTCTGGACTAGGCTGCTGCTTTCTGTGCTTTTTCTGCGGGCGCCTCTGCGAGCGGCGGCGCCGGGGACTGACCCCCCGCCCGGGCTTGGGGCGCTGCAGGCGCGTCCGGGGGCTCCGGCCCCGAGGTGTGCCCGCCGGGGCTCCGGAGGCGTTCGGTTGCATTTGAGCTGGGGGACCGGGCCGGAGGGGTTCGGAGGACATGAGAGCCCGGCTTCGGAGGCCTTCGTCTTCCAGGTAACGGGGCTGCCTCACCTCCCCACCGCTTGGGTAGCGCAGTGCTCACGGCAGCTCCACTACTCCGTGGGCCGCGGCGCCCAGCCCCGCGGCTGGAGGCCCTGGCCGGCATCAGCGTGCACCCATCCCAGACCCTGGCTCCTCGCCCGGGGTTGTGCCCCGTTCCCCGGTCCGCTCCTACCCTTCCTAGTTTGATCCTTTCCGTGCTAGGCAAAGCAGCTGGTTTATTGGTTAGATAAGACTTTTTTCTTTTGGAAAAAAGACAGGCTTGAGATCAGTAGAGTTTGGCTTCTTGACACAGGCAGTGGTGGCGTGAGACGGCTTGTGATCCAGTTTT
The DNA here is from genome assembly GCA_963573385.1 of Cacajao melanocephalus. Taxonomy (NCBI): domain Eukaryota; kingdom Metazoa; phylum Chordata; class Mammalia; order Primates; family Pitheciidae; genus Cacajao; species Cacajao melanocephalus. The sequence continues at coordinate 34,917 of CAUYLG010020268.1, read as the reverse complement.
GTAGGTTTTGCGGCTCCGGGAGGTGGGTTAGGGGCACGGGGGCGACTGTTCCGAGGCTTCTCAGCTTTCTAGCAAAGTTTGAAGATCAAAGTCTCCACTGAGTGAGTTGGCTTCTGATTTGGGGGAGGTCAGGGAAGACAGAGGTGTTGATTGAGCTGTATTCTTGGGGGTAGGGGGCGTGCAGCGAACATTCACATCTGAGTTGGGGAAGGGGGCGTTTGCCTGCTGAATCTGAGAGTCCGGGAGCCCAGTCCGACTATGTTGGGCGGGCTTCTCTCAGACGAGGATCTTCTGAATTTTTAAGGAGTGGGAAGAGGAGCGCAGAGGGAGCGGGTGGGTGGGGAGAATGGGAACCAGATGCCGGAGAAGGGCATGTTTGGAGCTCGAGTTATCTGTGCAGAGTCGAGTGGGGAAATTTACCGAAATTGGTTTCACCTGCACACAGCCTAGCGGCTGGGAGTGCGCCTCTTTGGAGTTGATGGTTTCGGGGGAGGGGAAGGGAGGGGAGGCCAGGCGCGGGGTGAGCTACCCAGCGTGCGCCCTGGCGGAGTGGGTTTTTGAAAGGTTGTGTCTTATACCTCCGGTGTCCCCCTGCCGCCCCCAGCCCTTGCCCTCCTCTCACCTTCCCCTCCTCTTTCCCAACAGCTCCCTCCCATCCCCAACCCCGAAAAGTGTGCAGGGAGCTCAGATTTCGCCTTTGAAAAACAGCGTCTGATACTTTAGATGAGCACCTCGCAGATAGCTGGGTTACTTGATTTGAATTTGAGGAGTTGAGAAGCCTGTTTACTTTCTTGCTTTGATGTTGGGTAGATCTGGTTTTGATTAGATCAATACCCTTTTCTCTCTCCCCACCTCCCCCCTTCCTTTTCTTTCCAGAGAGGAGGCTCAGATGAGCCCCTGCTGACTTGAGAGAGACAGACCACGCCGATTGCTGAGAGGAACTGGAAGAAGAAGAAAAAATTCCCAAACTCAGTGGGAAGAGCTCGCTCACCATGAGTAGCGCTGTGCTGGTGACTCGCCTCCCGGACCCCAGCAGCAGCTTCCGTGAGGATGCCCCGCGGCCCCCAGTGCCAGGGGAAGAAGGGGAGACCCCACCGTGTCAGCCAGGGGTGGGCAAGAGCCAGGTCACCAAACCCATGCCTGTCTCTTCCAACACCAGGCGGAACGAAGATGGGCTGGGGGAGCCGGAGGGGCGAGCATCCCCCGATTCCCCTCTGACCAGGTGGACCAAGTCCTTGCACTCCTTGTTGGGCGATCAAGACGGTGCTTACCTCTTCCGGACTTTCCTGGAGAGGGAGAAATGCGTGGATACCTTAGACTTCTGGTTTGCCTGCAATGGATTCAGGCAGATGAACCTGAAGGATACCAAAACTTTACGAGTAGCCAAAGCGATCTACAAAAGGTACATCGAGAACAACAGCATCGTCTCCAAGCAGCTGAAGCCTGCCACCAAGACCTACATAAGAGACGGCATCAAGAAGCAGCAGATTGATTCCATCATGTTTGACCAAGCACAGACCGAGATCCAGTCGGTGATGGAGGAAAATGCCTACCAGATGTTTTTGACTTCTGATATATACCTCGAATATGTGAGGAGTGGGGGAGAAAACACAGCTTACATGAGTAACGGAGGACTGGGGAGCCTAAAGGTCGTGTGTGGCTATCTCCCCACCTTGAATGAAGAAGAGGAGTGGACTTGTGCTGACTTCAAGTGCAAACTTTCGCCAACTGTGGTTGGCTTGTCCAGCAAAACTCTGAGGGCGACAGCGAGTGTGAGGTCCACAGAAACAGTTGACAGTGGATACAGGTAAGACTTGGACAGGAGCTGGTGGGGGCGAGTGGGCTGCTGATGTGGACTTTGCAGATGTTTTGAGTTAAGTCCGGTGGATGGATGGATGGGTGTGTTGCAGAGACTGACAGAGGTCTGTTGAGAGCTGGGACTGCTGGCCATGAACCGTTTTTGATCTTGCTTTTTGTTGTTTAAAGAGGGGAAGAGTGATGCACACACAGCTAAATACCTGCAGTCTTTCAGTGCTGACATCAAACAGTGGCAAGCAGTATACCCTAATGTGGGTTACTTATTATCCCCGGCTGGTGTCTCAGAAGGGGTTGAGAGAGAGAGAGAGAGAGAGAGAGAGAGAGAGACTGCAGCTTTTGATGCCTCTGAGTCACCAGATCCACTAAGCACCGGTTTTGGAAGGGGTCACTTCACCACTAATCAGTAGAGGGTGGAATTAATGTGGCCAGGGAGGCAGCTGGGTTGTGGTGGAGGCGCAGGAAATAACGTGTGCACCCATTGAGGGGTAAGTGGGAGTTTTTTTTTTTTTTTTTTTAACTTTTCTGTTAAGATAAGAGCCAGCAATTGGCTTAACTGAGCTTGTGGTTCCCTTTATAGAATTAGATATTTACCCAGCAAGAAAGGCCTCTAACTAGGGAAGGTCCTGTGACTTTCCTAAATGAAGGACCCTTGGCTTTAGAGCCTGCTGGTATATTAATCCAGGTTTTAAATGCGCCTGAGTCCGAGGGTCAGACTTCAGTTGATGATTTTGTTAGTGCTGATGGAGAGGAGATCTTGTCCCGGGCGTACTGGGGCTCTGGAGTACTTTCTCTTTGAGGCTTCAAAGACAAATCGTTCTTTGCAGAATGGCCAAGTCTTAAGATTCTTGACCTTTGGAGGCAACTTCAGACCTCTTGTTAGAATGAGTTTTTCTGTTTTCTTCCCTTCTCCCCATTTCCAAGTATCCAAAAAGAGAATGAGCCTTGTAATTCTGGGGTGTTGTTTATGACAGGGCAGGGGATGGGACTTCACTTAACTGCTATCTGAAGGGTTTATCTTGCTGTGTGGATTTCTCTGTGTATTACGGGCCCAGGATGCGATCTGATAGCTGCCTCTGGATTACCCTTTCTCTGTAGGGTGTGGTCCCTAGTTTCCAGCAGCAGGAATAGAGGTGGGCACCAGATGGTTGACCTAGAGCCACTTGGGGTAACCAGGTCTGAGCCTAGCAGGCCAGGATCTAGGGGCGGCCAAGCGAGTTGACTGCTGGCGAGGAGGGGAAGGGCTTATGCTTCAACCACCAGGGGGCGCACTTATGGCTTGGGAACCATTTTTTCTCAGACATCTAGTCTTCACCTAAGCGGAGGGAGGTTGACTTTTGCAAGGAAGCACAGGGTCCCAGGGAGTTGTTTCGGCATCTTTATGCTTATGGTGTCAGGTTGTTTGGGAGGAAGATCCTGGGTCTGGCCTCTGCAGCAGGTCAGTCACTGGGCACCTGCTATGCGTGCCCGCACCATTATGAGAACATCTGGGTAAACCTCTGGTGCTGACCCCCTTGCCCTCTAGCCTGGCAGCCAGAGCCAAGACTACTGAAGGGCTGTGGTAAAGCTGCTTCTCTGGGGGCCTCTTGATCGGGGCTTCTGTGTTTCCCACTGTGGGGACTGGAGTGTTGCCGTCATAAATTGCACAGTGTGTGGTTTTGGACACCCTCCCCAGGCTCTGCTGTGAACCCTCCCCTTTGTGGGTGAGCAGTTGAGACCCAGCCTGGGCTTGCCTCACTGGGATATGACCAGGTTTCAGCTCCTGAAGCTTTTGAGATCCAGAAGGCAGAAGCTCCTGTCTTCCAGGGCTGCCTTGTTGGCTGTGAACTGTGGACATCATTGGTAAAGAGGTGACAGCTTGTCATTGACCTGAGAGTTTCCATGCTAGATTCACGTGTGCCTTCTCCCACCTTTGGGTTGAGATGAAGCATCTTATGGACTCTCTGAAGCTCACATGTCTTAACTGGACATATTTAAAGAGAATTTAAGACACAGCCAGATCATCTAACTTCATTTTAATGTGCAAGATATTGGAGGGTGTGCAGAGTATATTGAAAGGTCTGCTGAGTTATTCAAGGGTTTGCGTTCCAGCCCGGTCCACTGTGTGTTGAAGCCTTCTGAACCACATGTGCCTATCTGTAAAATGGGTGGGCCCTTTTGTAAAGAGAAACGTTGTGAACAGCTGCTAAGTGTTATAATTAGTATAATTAATAATGTTAATGTAAAAAGGGCAACCAGGCTGGGATGTCACCTTTTAAAGGGTGACTCTTGACTTAGCCTAGTTTTCATTGTAAGGTTTTAGAGTGGCCTCCTGTCCCCCATGCCTCAACTTCCTTTTTAAACTGAAGTCTTTTTCCAGGTAGTTCTTGGAATGTAGGGATCCCATCTAAGGTTTTTAAGTTCACCCCTTCCCTCCTCCACACACTCACTCATCCTGCAGAGTACCTGGCATCTGGGATGGGCTTAATAAGTTAGTAAAATGAATGAAACAGAAACGTGAGTCCTGCTGAGGAGGGTCTTTCTTCACCGGCTGCTCCCAGCCAGATGCCCGGGGCACTGGCCAGCCTTGCAAGCTCTGTGTTTACCTTGGGCACTCAAAGGAGCCTCGTTTTTAACGACTTGTTTGTGTCCTTACTGATTTGGTGTCAGGTTTAATATAAATAGTTGGGGCGGAAGAGCAGGAATTATCCTCAGAGGGCAGGACTCTGGGCTGAGTGGTTGAGGGGGATGCCTGGGCTTTGGACGCTCTCTATAAATAACCTAGAGCAAAAGCCACTTGTTGGTAGGAGCACGTGTAAAAACCCCAGCACACAAACACACGCACAGTGTCGCGGTGTGTGTGTGAGGGGGTTGTGGGATTAGGCGCTGGGCCTGGCATTTATTTTGGGGAGGAGAATACGGCACTGGGTGCACAGAGCCCTCCCCGTGTCCTCGCCTTTCTGCACGGGCCCTTGTGTGTCCTGCCCAGGGTGGGGCTCATCTGCCTCCCCTCGGGCCCTCTGCTCTGGCTTCCCTTAAAAGAAGCCAGGCCCAGCAGATGGCCCTCTGCTGGCTCCCAGCGCCGCTTCCCGTTCTCTGAAAGAACTCGCTGATGAGGCCCGTTTTTGTGCGGAGCCATTGGAATCAAGCTTGGCTTCAATTATCAAAGAAAATGATGCCATAGGAAAGATATGCTGGAAGCAGTAGTCCACAATTAGAGGATGGAAGCTCTGGTGAAGGCAGTTTGCTAAGATACACTTGTAAAAGTTTGCCTGTGTTCAAAGGCCCTGTTGCCCAGTGCTGTTGGAGTCCTGGCCCCTTGCCGAGTGCCCCTTGATCTTGCCTTAGAAAACGCTTGTTGAAGAGGGTATTGCCTTTTGGGCAGTGACCTTGTGAGTAAATTTTCAGAGGGCTCTTGGAAAGCCCTAAACGCACAGACTAGAAGCAAATACTTTTGAAGTTGCATTGTTTTGAGAAGGGACCTGGAGGAGGAGGAGGGAGGAGGAAGGGGATGGAGGGGAGTGGAGGGGGGAGGAGGAGGGAGGAGGAAGAAAACCCTTTCTGGTCAGTTCTGTTGGATCAGTTCTGTACGCCCTGTGTGGAGATCCCCTCTGGTATATGGGGATGGGGCAGGGCCACAGCATCTCTGTAAGAGGAGATAAGAATAGCATAGGGGAAAACAGAAAGCAACCTGTACCTCCCTTCCCTAAAGGTTCCAGGGGTCTCTGCCACCTGCAGGCTGAAAACCCTTGGCTTACAGAGATCGCAGACTATGTTTGTGGATGTGAGGCTGACGCAGAATCTGCGGCACAGGCCTCTGCTCTCCGTAGGGATTTAAAATCCTTGCAGCAACTGGAAGCACAACAGCCCTGAAGAAATAAAGCATCTGGGTACAATTACTGTAGCATGGTTGAGTTTCTTCCCCCACCTTTTTTTTTTTTTTTTTTTAAGTAATCACAAGAAAACAGCCCCACTCCGTTTTCTTAAAATTATGTGGCACTTTGGACAAAAGTCTGGGTTCTGAAAAACTGAGTCTCTGCCTCTCCCCACAACCCTGCCCCCTCTCTCTGCCCCATCTTGTTATGATTGTAGGAAAATCCAAGTACTTTATTGCAGTCAACTGAGTTAAGAGCAGTATATTCCATTTTTAATTACTGGTCACACAGTAGTCCTCTATTTTGGAAGTGAAGGGAGACGAGTTTATTTTGGGATCCGTGTGTTAAACAACGAGTGCAAAGCTGTGTGAGCACACATGGGGTTTGAGTTAGGTGTCTTTTTTGCTGGGAGGAAGGAATTTTCTATTGAGTCATTTTCTCCCCGCAGAGGCTGAAGTATAGCTCTTACATTGGCGACATGGTTGATGTGTTAATACCACTAAGATAGCAGGACTGAGGGGATGGAAGGAAGCATGTTTGAATGCTATTTCAGGCTGTTCTGGCTTTTTCAGTGTTGCGCCATGCCTGTTAAACTAAAAAACTTTCCAGCTACCCATCGGATGGTCTTAGGTTCTTTAAGGAGATTCAGATAGGTTTTGAGTCCCTGCCATGTGCCACCCACTACTTTCAGCATCGGAGATTTCTTGTGAGGATGGGGCTACCCCTCATGGAGCTTACAGTCTGGTTTCACAGGACAGGCGTTCAACACAGAGACACCAGTGCCCTGTCATTATAAAGCACAATAAAGTTACCATGATAAAAGTGAAAGGACATTATGGTATTTGAGAAAATAGGACCTCTCTCACCACTCCACCCTTTTTTTTTTTTTGGGAGTCTCACTCTGTCACCTAGGCTAAAGTGTGGTGGCATAATCTCGGCTCACTGCAACCTCTGCCTCCTGGGTTCAAGCAATTCTCCTGCCTCAACTTCTTGAGTAGCTGGGATTATAGGCATGCACCACCACGCCTGGCTAATTTTGTATTTTTAGTAGAGACAGGGTTTCTTCGTGTTGGTCAGGCTGGTCTCGAACTCCCAAGCTCAGGTGATCTGCCCGCCTACAGCCTCGCAAAGTGCTGGGATTACAGGTGTGAGCCACTGCACGCGGCCAGAGCTCTCTGTTGGCACTTGGTTTTCTTTGGAACATTCCTGTGATTTCCCCCATATTACTTGGCTTTGTTGGTTCATTTGGAGGACCTAAGAACTGGGTGCAGAGGGCCGTGATCCAACCGCTGCTCTTCAAGTGGGTGCTTACGTCTCACATCTGCAGAGGCTGCCACTCAGCCCAGCGGGCCCACAGTTATGCCGGCAGCAGTGCCCAACCTCTGACATTTGGTCACTACCGAGAGTTTACAGAATGGCCTCATCATCGTATTCCTAACAACAGGAAAAGGTCCCAAGGAAGTCTTCTTGTGCATCCTGCTTTGCGGCGATATCCACGCCTCACATGCGCACCCAATAGCTGGGCACTTTGGCCTGTTTCAATGACTTGGGTGATTTCACCGCCTTTCCCCACCTACTCTATGGATTTCCTCTGACCATTTAGAAATAATTTTTTCTTTCTCCCTTTTGAAGCCCATTTCCCCCTGTTCTTCCTTTAGTGGGATGCTGAACGGAGAGCCCGCATCCTGAACTAGCAGGCCATTTTCACTGAATCAACCTTCTCCAGAAGAAGGAACTTTTGTTTGTTTTGTTTTGTTTTTTACTCTCACCACTCCTCTCTGCCTTTGGTGTTGGGGAATTCCGGATTGAGGACACATGGACCAGGACGAAGGCCTGGAAGATCTTAGCAATTTCATTTAGTTTTCACCAAACAATCCCAGGGGGTCGTGAGACTTCCTGCCCTCTACAGATACGAGAACAGGGTCAGAGTGTCCAAGGGACAGTCACAGGCCACTTGGTCCAAAGCGTGGTGGGATTCATGTGCAGCACCCCTGGTCTGCGCCCTCTGGTCAGTTCTATGCCTACAGCATATTTCTAAGATTGTAGCCAGACCAGATCCAGGGCACAGCTGTGGCCCAGCTCTTCTGGCCGAGTCTGAGAAGGCCTTTGGCTCATGTGGGGCCCAGTTACCTCCTTAGATGGTTGTGCCGATTACAGGGTTCCCTTCTGGCTTAGAAAGTCTATGACCCTTTTTGTGTTTGGTGACTCCAGTAAGTGCAAACTCCTTAAAGGCAGGGACTGCCTCTCCCGCCTTCTTTTCCATCCCAACCATCCCCTATTGAGACAGACCCTCACACCAAATTGTGTGAGAGTCTGGGCTCCCTGCCCCCACCTACCCCTCGTTTCAGTCCAGCCTGGTGACCTCGGATCCTATGTGCTGATGGGAATGCTTTCTCCCTGCCGGGCCCCTCCCATCCAGCTAAGACAGGACTCTGACCTTGCGCTGAAGACCGACTTCCTTGTCTTTGCCAGGCCTCCTTAGCCTGCTAATTAGACCCCTGTCTCACTCCCTAGTCTAGGGAGAGCTTTTCAGTGCCTTTCCGTTTACCCAGTCCTGGGTGTCGGTCATCTCCTCAAACTCCTGCTTATCCATCATGGTGTACCTTAGTCCCATCTGCCCCAGGGAGCCGTCCCCAACCATCCCTCCTAGAAACGTTCTCTCCGTCATCTGGGTTCCCTATACTGGGTCACTCATATCCTACTCTTCATTGTATAAGAACTTGGAAACAGGTTGAGTCTAGTCTCTGTATTGGGAGGCAGTCTGACTGAGAGCCATGTGACTCAATCCATGCCCATCAGTGTTAGCTGTGTGATCTGGGGCAGGCTGCTGGACTTCGGACCCCAAGGGCCTCATCTATAGAATGGGCAGTCCAGTGATCCTTGCCCCTCCTCATGGGCCCATGACACCCCCACAGCATGGTGACATGCCCCCACCAGGCCATGGGTGCCGGGAGACCAGAGTGCAGCACACAGCAAGTGAGTAGGAGCTTGGTGAACATGTACAGACAGCTGACTGTCACCTCTTGTGGGTCCTTCCATTTGTCAGCCCCACGGCATCTTTATAGAGCAGCTGCTGTGGACTAATAGAATCTCTTCTCTTTTCTGAGCCTTTCTTTTCTCCCTCGCTTGATTTCTTTGCTGCTGGCATAGACTTGTTGGGACCAGTGGAGGATGCCAGGGTCTTTGTAAACAGGCCTCCTGCGACTTCGGGCTTTATCATGGTCCCTTCTTTCGAGCTTTAACGTGGTCCCTTCCTGCAGCCTGCCGACCTAGCTGCCCCTCCCCCCTACTTAAGCCCCTCACTGATGACACAAGAGGAATGCAGCCCAGCAGGAGACCTGCACACTGGTTGTTCTGGAAGGAGATCAAGAGGGTGAAATGAGGAGCCAGAGGCCATTGAAACAAAAGGGCTGGAGACACCGGAGGAGGGGCTGGGCCTTCCTTTGAAACAGCTGTGCTGCTCATTTCAATCCTGCAGCACTAGCCAGCCCTGGGGAAAGGAAGCCAGTGGGGTGGGGGAAGGGGCATGGCAGTGGCTCTTGGCAGAGCTCACAGGTGGGACTGGAGTCCTGAACGGTGTCTTGAACTTTTCTGTCCCATCTGTCCAGCTCACTGTCGGCCCAGGATCAAAGTGAGAAGGCCACACTGGCCTGTAGCTGTTTGTTTTATCTCTGGACTAGGCTGACAGACCCCAGACAGGGAGTCTGGATACTTAAGATGTCTTGGGGGCCTGAAGTTATATTCTTTTGGTGCAGGACTGGATAGGGAGGTAGAGTGGAGAAAGAGAGTTCATCGTCACTGACTCGTTCACCTCTTCCAGTCCATGGCTTCCCGTCCTAGGGCAGAGTTCTGTTCCTTCCTCTCTTAAGTATGCATTTAGAACTTCACAGAATCCCCTGTGCTGTCTCTAGAATACTCTGTGCCCTGGCCGACCTACCACTCGGGGCAGAGGAACCAGCTTGCTTTCTCCCCATGGTGAGTCGGGGGCTCAGGAGGCCTCCCTTTTGTTGCCCCTGCTTTCTGCCCAGGTGAGCAACTGGACTCAGGCAGCAGGTTGGCATTGAACAGATTGGGATGGTGCGCTGGGTTGTCCTGGGGTCACCTGATGACCTGGGTTTCTGGTGAGGGTCAGTGACTGAACCACTGTTGTACTTTGCTCATAGGTCCTTCAAGAGGAGCGATCCTGTTAACCCTTATCACGTAGGTTCCGGCTATGTCTTTGCACCAGCCACCAGCGCCAATGACAGTGAAATATCCAGCGACGCGCTGACGGATGATTCCATGTCCATGACGGACAGCAGCGTGTGAGTATCCTGGCCGCCCTTCCGTGGGCTTGCTTGGGAGTGTGAACCACCTGGGCACTTAGGCAGAATCGTCCCTCATCCTCACCTGGCCTTGCAGACCCCACCTGTGCGTGTATGGACATTGGTTTGGTGGGAGGGGAGTATGGTGCTGGTTAAGAAGGAGGACATGGTCCTCTGGGTGGGGTAAAGCTTAGAGCTTTGAAAGTTGGGAGGATATTGTAACAGAAGAAAACTAAAGGACAGTGGAAGATTAGGATGAATGGATATCTATAGATTCCTTGAGTTTAAAAAACCTTCTGGTTGTCATCATCTGGTTGTCCCTGTGGGAACAGTTGCTTGGCTGGTCCAGAAACCTAGGTATTCATTGTTTTTGGAGGAAAAGGCATAGCAAGTGGGGGTGAGAAAGCCAGGAATCTCTAAAGAGCCACTGTGTGTTCCACATTGTTAGGTTTTAAATGGACATCATTTATTCAGTAAGTATGGGTGGAGTGCCTACTCTGTTAGATACTGAGCACCCCAAGTAGGCGATCCCTCCAAAGCAGTGTCTGATCTTGGATCTTTGGCAGATGGCCTTTGATTTTTGAAAATAATCCGAGACATTGGTGTGGTCTGATGAGGTCAGAAGGCTCTTAGTCAAGGTAATGATTTGAATTTTAGGTCATATGAAGTCAAGTCATGGCAATCTCTGTGGATGGAGAGCAGTGATCCTCAATGAGCGTCATGAGGAGGACTGAGTAGCTGTGGCCTGGGTATCCCCGTCTCCTGCTACCCTTTGAAGTTTTGGCTCAGGAGACCCAGAGTGGAGCCTGGGGATGGCTGAAATTCCCCACAGGCTTCTCACTCAACACCCAGTTGAGAATCACTGTTCCAGAAATGGTCTTTGAAAGCTTTTCAATGTTTTAGAGTCAGAATTTCGCCTGCTAAGGGAACAGTTTTGAAAGGCAAATCCATTGAACTGTGTAAGTTCTGGCACACTTATTTAGAGTTTGTTCCTTTTAGCTTTCTAAAACTAGACCATCTATTCTTCCAGTTTGTTTGAAACTATCTGGTTTTTATTGGCCAGTGTCCTGTTGCCTGGCCTATGGCATGGGACCAATTGGAGAGAAAGTTGATGAGGTGAGTTTGGGAACCTACTATTTATTTTGCTGGTGGCTTTTATTGTGTTACCTCAAATTCCCTAGTTAGTAAAGGGAGAGAGATTCTTAAGGTGAAAGGTTGAATTTTAATAAAAATAGCAGTTTGGCATTAGTACACATCTTTCATCCAATATGGAGATATAAGAAGTTTCCAATATGGAGAAAGGAGAGTTTCACAGAAGTGACTTTCCTGTATTGACTAAATTCAATATCCATACTTGAAAAGATTATCCTTTGGTAATTTTTTTGGTGGACGTATTTCTTAGAATGCATTTTGTTCTGTCATGGAATAGTGTTAGAGAAGGCATAATTTATCCCTCAGTTATCCAAGTAATATCAAGATCTGTTTTTGTACTTTGTTGTAGTATTTCTCTCACAGGTGATGAGGGTGTAGAGTTATCTGACCCTTTCCCCTTTGAAAAGTTTATCTCTTCTCTTTTCATTCTTCCTGCTGTCATGTTTTGCTGTCTGTGTGCTTGCTTCTAGCAAACATTCCTTCTGTAGCATTTATTAATTTGTAGATTGTGTGGGAATCTTAATGTTAAGGGTAAAATAAGAGTAAACTGAAACTGAATGAAGGCATTGAGTGAATCTCCTAAGTCAGATGCCGTTTACTTAAGACTCTAAGACTTGTGTTGAGTTTTCTTAGAGACTGTCTTTGGCCTGCTTCCTGGTCCTTGGCTGCATGTCAGTCCCCATCATTGAGGTGTTATTCTGGGTTCATGAGATAACTTGGGTGTAGTCCCATACTTATTTCTGTTTGATCTTCACAAGACCCAATCAGAAAGGTAGGCACGCAGACTTTACAGATGAGGAAATAAGGCCCAGAGCTTCCACAGCCACGCTCCTCCGAGACAGACCTCAGGTCCAGGCCAGACACAGGCCCTAAACTTTGCCCGCTCTGCCCTTCCCCCAGGCACGAGCATTCTCAACAGGAGATCTGTGAATAGAACCAGTTGGTCATGAGACCTTTGAGCCACTTTGAGTTTCTTTTATTTACATTTCGTAGTAATCAGACTGCTTTTTAGAAAGGCTGGTTCAGGGAGGGGTGGAAGGGAGCAGATTCTGAGTTCTCCCCTGCAGCCTCCCCATTTACTTCCTCTTCAGAGAAACTCTAATTTAGAGGTGACTTTAAAGCTCTCACCCTTCCCCCTTTAGCTGAAGCACTTTGGATTCCAAGCATGGGGGAGCCACTTTTCAGGGATCAGAAAGGTTACCTTGGCCAGTCCCTATTCCAGGTGGCAAGGGTTAGTGTGTAGGTCAGTGAGGTCCACTGTGATACAGAGACAGGAGAGGGCAAGTCCCTCATGCAGCAGCTTCCTCTTTGGGGCATAGTAGATACCTTTGGGTCCCTGGTGGCAGCACCTGTGAGTGGTAATAAGCCTATCCTGGGGCACAGCCACCTTGGATGGAAAATGAGTAAACCAGGAAGCCAAGAGGAGGTACCTGCAAGGCTTGGAGCCTCGTGGGCTCATGGTGTTGGCTGTTCGTTCTGTTGGTGCTGGGAGGCTCTGTGCCCTCTCCCAACCAAGTGGGCAGATGATCAGATTAACTGTCACAGTTGTGCCCACCTGGGCATTTATACTAACTGGGAGTGCATCTGGCATCCGTGTGGGATCACCGTCTCTTGCACATTGTCTCATGCTGCCTCTTGTGGGGATCACTAGAAGACATCAGAAGGGTCTCCAGGCTTGTTTGCACTCACTCAAGCTGCCGTGGGGAGCCAGGCATGGGGGTCTCAGGCCCTCCCGACTGCTTCAAGCACACTTGGCGATGCAGCCTGTTCTCTGGCTGCCTGGTCCTGGGTGTGGGTGATCCTGCCCAGTGCCGGGCGGTCACCCGGGATTCCCAGGGCTGGGATTAGACCCCCTCTTCAGAGCTCTGCCAATTGTGGGCCTCGTGCAGATGAGAGCGCCGGGCGAGAAATAAAGTGTGTGGGGGATGAAAAGCTGAACTGAATCGCTTTCAGCCCATTGTTCATCCCGGGAAGCTTAGAGGGGATAAGAGGGTAACAGGCCCCTTTGAAATTTCCTTGAACAAGTGAATAGGAGCGCCCCATAAAGCATGAAAAGAGCCCTGGCTGTTTCTCCCCGTCACAATGGCCAGTGCGGGCTGTGAGGGGCTGGGGAGGGGGCTGGCTGCCCTGCTGGGAGCTGGGGAGGCAACAGGGCTGGGGAGGGGGGAGGGGGAGAGAGATGGTCACAGGCAGCCTTCAATAGACTCCAGAAGGTTGGAGTTCATTAGACACAAGCCCAGGAAAGCAATCGTCTCATTTGCGACAGAACCAATTAAGTCCCGGGGGCCTTTGCAAGAGGCCTGGGTAGAAGTTGGGGCAGCGCTGGCCTGCACTCGGTTATTCCAGGGAGCCAAACGCCACAGCCTGAGTGTGCAGAGCAGGCAGGGGCCTTAAAGAAATCATTGCCTACTCCCAAAGCCTACTCCTGACTTCTGTTTTCCTGCGAAGTAAAAAGCCCTGTTAAAGATGGCTGGGGATTTGAGTCTCCATCATGGGCCTCTGAGAAGGCTGTTTTATGAGCCTGTTACTCTGAAACCTGCATTCTTGGAAGAAATGGCTTAAAAAAAATTTTTTTTTTTTTAACAATAACTGCCAGACTGCCACCAAAATCTTTGGAGCATTGGAGGCAGAAGGCTTATGGGGCCATTCCAGGGCATGAGGCTTAGGAGGAAGGAGCAAAGGGGCTGAAAACATCAGAAGCAGCAGCCTCTTTGCCGCCCAAGTGTAGCCATGGTTAGAGTTTGCCAGGAATTATGAAAGCTAAGTCAGTGGCGTGGAGGCCTCTGTCTCTTCTTTCTGCGGGGAGCTGCTCTTGTAATCAGAATCAGCTACGTTTGTACGTTGTTTCTGCTCCGCGTGTCCCAAAATTAGCACAAGATGATTTTTTGGTGTTCCACACAGGGAATGTCGCGAGTTATTTATTTGTATTTGTTTATATCGTATTTATGGGGGTTTACTTTGGACACCAGGAAATGCATCTGAGTGAACTTCAAATATTATTAACCTTCTCCTACAAACCAGGCTTTTGATGCTGGCTGTGATCAGAGGCCGCCTTCAGAGTGGTTGCCAAATGAAGATGTGAGTGGACACATGTGTGCATGAGTCTGCTATTTCAAAGTTGCCAGAAAATGACATTCAGGTTAGGTCGGGCACGGCAGAGTCAAAAGGCTAAGCTAATTGGCTCGGCTCAAATGGCAGCTAAGTGGAGTCCACACTTTAAAACTGTGCTCCCCAGAAACAGCTGGGCCCGGCAGCAGGCTCGTTAACTAAAATGTTTATAATTAAAGGAGACTGTATAGGGACCAAAACTCTGGTGCTCTCCAGCCCACAGGCTTGAGCAGCCAGGAAACTGATCACAGACTTTTAGAGCTTAAATAAAAGAAGAGAGGCCCCCTTTTGGAATGAGGGGCTGTTTTGGAAGAAGATTCTTGGCTGGAGGGAATTAAAGCCACATTTCCTTGAAGGCGCCTGTTAAGCCTTTTTGAGCCTCTATGGGCTGACATCTTCCTTTTCTGCTCTGGTTACAAGTTGCCTTTCCAGCAGTTTACTCCTTCACCTGCCCTAGATAATGGAGTGTGTGTGCATGTGTGTGTGTGTGTTTGTGGTGGGGGGGGGTATGAGGTGCATATGAAATCGCTTGTTCCTTTCGCCTTCAATATTGCAGTTATCTGCTCCCCTCCCCATCCCTATCCCCATCCTGTTTTCTTTTTTCAAACCTTATTATATGGAAGAAGAGGCATGAAAGCTCTACCACTGACTTTCATCTGGGAGAAGGAAAAGGAGAAAAGGGAAAGCTACCAGTGGAAACTTCAGTGGCTTGGAGGGGATGGGTGGGGGACTCTTATAGGACCCTTGAAGAGTCACTCGTGTCATGGTGGGGGTCCATGGAGTGCTTGACTCCTGCCCCCAAGATTGTCAGGAAGAGGCCTGGAGCAGAGTCATCCACTGTCTTGAAGAGAGAGGGTAGATGTTGCTTTACAGCCCTAGGGCAGCAGAATTTGCTTAGACCAGCATGAGCCTAATCAGTGGGACACCCCGCCCTCACCTCCATCCCCACCATACAAGGTATTTTAAGTGAGAGATGGGGATATTCAGCATGCCTTGGGAACCACCTGGCACGCCCCATAGCCAGTGAGTACTAGGCGGTTGGGGAGGACTTTCCAGAACATTCCACAGATTTCCCCCTCATCCCTCCTGAACGTCAGGTGACTGTGTGGGGCTCAGGAAATATCACCTCCACATTCAGACCATCGGAAAGCTTGACTACTGGTTGGGGCTGGGAAGGGCATCTTGAAATGAGGACCAAGTAGGTTGTTACAGTTGCCTGTCTGGAGTCCAGCTGTAGCTTGGGTATGAGTTCTCAATCTACTACTGACTGTAACACTAGGTGAGCTGTTGAGCTTTTCTGGTCATCTGTAAAGTGTGGCTCATTAAAGTTCTTATGAGAATGAAGTCTGATTATAGCTCCGATCAATGTCTGACCCACAGTAGGGACTCGGTACGTAGGAGCTGCCACTCTCAGGTTGAGATCAGTTGCCTTGGGTGGGATTTGGTTTCTGGTCAAGCCAGGCGTGCTTGTAAGTCCAGTTTTCAACTGTGCCTGCTGAACTACCCAAGGTGAAGACACTGGGTTTTGATAAATGATCTTTAGGTGGGCTTAGTCAAGAGCCGAGCCTCACGAGTAGGAGGCTGACGAGATGGGTTTCTCCAGCACTGGTCAACCAGCTGCTAATCCTTCCCACAAAGCTCTGTCTGTGCTCCATACTCACCTTTCTCTGGGACAGTAGTCACACTCGGGATAAGTTGTTGTTTTGCATACTGATCTCTCTCCTTAGCCTTCCCTACTCCCCTCAATGCAATCATCCTTTCTGCACTCCTTAGCCAAGGTTTGGTTAACATACATTGGTTCTTTGATCTACTGGAATCTTCACTGTCTCATGTGGCCCTGTTTTCTCACCTAGTCAGCAGACTTCCTGAAAATGCAGCTACTTTAGAATTCCAGGGAATTTCAGTTAAGGAGCTAGAGGTTGACCAGTTACTCCTGGCTGCTCCCCGGGTAGTTTTAGACATTGCTGATTTTCACCTTTCACCTACTCCTGATGATCCTAAGGTTTTTTTCTTCCGCCCTATGATGAACGAACGCTAGGGAAAGGGAAATAGCCAAACACCCAATTGCAATAATTACAGCCTCCGAGTATGATTCATTATGAAAATGTTTGCACCCTGAGGCTTTTGTAAACAAGTGGTCTCCTGACGGGATATCAATGGGAAAATAGTCACACCTTGACCATGCTACTGTTTTTAAGAAGGAAACTCTTTTTTGGAAAAAATCATGGCAACTCCAGGTCATGGTTGTAGTGAACACTAGCTGGAGTGTAGGCTTGCTTTTTAAAGATTCTTCCACTTGTTAATGTTTTGTTTTTAAAAATATAATGATGAAGGACGTAGGGACCCATACTTCTTTTTGCCCAAAGGTCACTTTCTCAATGAGGACTTCATTGACACCCACATTTAATTTAAATTTGCAACTCCCCCCCACGGCCAGTGATTCTCTCTCCTTTTCCTGCTGTGTTTTTATTCATAGTATATACCACTAACACACCATTTTTTATTCTGCTCATTGCCTGTGCCTCCCCATTAGAATATAAACTGCAGGAGGGCAGTCGTTTGAATTATGTATTCACTTTGTCTACTGCTTTCCTGCCTAATGCCTAGGACAAGGTCTGGTATATAGTAGGTGCTAAAATCTTTAAATGAATTGCACAGACCACCACACAGTAGGGGCTTTTCTCTTCATGCCCACATTGGTCATGGGCCTTTGAGAATTTGTTGGTTGGGGCTGGCAGGGTTTGGAGCTGAGAGAAGGGGCCAAAGTGTGTGTTATATATTCTTTTTATTAATCACCCTGTGGTGGGTTTATAAAAAGAATACATTTGGAAGCGACTGGGGGGTTGACTTGGAGAGTCACGCACACTTTACTAATGCCTGATTTAGCCATCTGTAGGTCTGGTCCTTATCCTACAACTTTTCTGCCCTGGTCCTCTCCGTAAGGCACTGCTTCCTGGTTTGAAGCAGTGGGAACAAGACTGCTGGGAGGACCACTGGGGCCTGAGAATCTCCTACTCTTGGGGAACCTGTAAAATAGGGTAGCCCTTGCTCTAGGCTGGCTGGAGTGTAACCCAGATCTAAGACAACAGCCCAAGAGATGAGCCTTCCAGGCTCTTTCCAAGTAGATGCTCCTGCATCCGAGGAAGCCAAGTTTCCATAGATCATTGATGGGCAGGATTTAAATTTGATATTGGGTGGATCCTTACCTGTGGGAGCACTGATGGTATCTGGAGATGTGACACTCCTGTGGAAGCAGGGGGCCCCGTCGGCAGGATCTCAAGATGGCGTATGAGTAGCCCATGTGCTGAAAACATCCTCGTAAGCCTGTGGATTCTGTCTTTTCCTTTCCCTTAGAGATGGAATTCCTCCTTATCGTGTGGGGAGTAAGAAACAGCTCCAGAGAGAAATGCATCGCAGTGTGAAGGCCAATGGCCAAGTGTCTCTACCTCATTTCCCGGTGAGTACAGTCTGGAGCGAGGAGGCAGCTGTTTTTTCTGCCACTTTGAGTCCTAAAGAAAAGGAATGGGAGGTGGAGGGGTGAAGGTATAGGGAAGACAGGAAAGAGCAGTACCTAAGGTCCCCTAGGGCAAAGGGAGGGAAAAGACCTGGACAATAGACATTACGTGGTTTTTGGGGTTGTGATGTTAAGCATGGTGATGTGATTATGAGGTATCAGTCAGTTTTGCTATAAAGGAATAACTAGAGCTGAGTAATTAATAAAGAAAGGAGGTTCATGGCCAGCCTAGTGCAGTGGTTTACACCTGTAATCCCAGCACTTTGTGAGGCCGAGGCGGGCAGATCACAAGGTCAGGAGATGGAGACTGTCCTGGCTAACATGGTGAAACCATGTTTACTAAAAATACAAAAAATAAGCCAGGTGTGGTGGTGTGCGCCTGTAATCCCAGCTACTCGGGAGGCTGAGGCAGGAGAATCGCTTGAACCTAGGAGGCGGAGGTTGTGGTGAGCCGAGATTGTGCCACTGCACTCCAGCCTAGGCGACACAGCAAGACTCCCATTTCAAAAAGAAAAGAGGTTTATTTGGTTCACAGATCTGCAGGCTGTACAAGAAGCATGGCGCCAATATCTGCTTCTGGTGAGAGTTTCGGGGAGCTTCCAATCATAATGGAAGGGGAATGGGAGCCCCTGTGTAACAGGGAGAGAAGCAGCAAGCTGGGGTTTTGGGGGCTGGGTGGTGCCATGTTCTTTCAGACAACCAGATCTCAAATGAACAGGGAAAACTTGCTCATTACTGCAGGGAGGGCACCAAGCACCCAAACACCTCCCACTAGGCCCACTTCCAACATTGGGGATCGTATTTCAACATGAGATTTGGGGGGGACCGACATCCAAACTGTATCAGAGGTTCAGTGACCTCTTTTTGAACATTTACATTTTCTGAATTCAAAAAAAAGTTCCCTATGAGAAAGAAACTGAACCACTTCTTTCCCCGAAACCAAGAAATGCTAGATGATCCATGCTTCTCTACAGCTTGGTGAGCTCACTGTATTTCCCACTGGAATGGAAGCCCTCTGAGGGGAGGGAGTTTTATCTCTTCTGTTAACTTCTGTATCCACAGAGACTAGAACAGTATCTGACACATAATAGGTGCTCAATAAACATCTGAATGAATAAGGCACCTCTGTCCCCTTGGGACCTTCTACTTCTGGTGTCAACCACAGGACTCCCAAGACATTTTAGTCACTGATTTTAGCCATCCATTTATCTACTGACTTGACCATTTCTCCTCCTGCCTTCTGAAGCCCTGGTGGAGGGTAGCTATTCCTCCCAAACCCCAAACTTGGCCTAATACCTGCTGGTGAGTCTGTGCCTATCAAATGCGGAACAAACGGGGTGTTTAGAAGTGAGGATCTCCTGAGCAGCTTCTTCCTGTGACTGAGATGGTGGATAAAGGGCTTTTCTGGGACCTCTCCGTTTTTTCCATGTCCCCTAAAGCAGCAAGCCCATGGCTATACTCCCCATCTACATTCCCATTTTAGGGCTGTGCTGTTTACAATAGCCTCAGACCCAGGTTGCAAGAACACTCTTCTTTAAGGAGGGGAGGAAAGGACCCAGCTAACAGCAGGTGTTTATGAATCCTTCCTGACAGCTTCAGAGTCCAGTCGGTCTATCCTGTTATGTTGTGTTTAAAAAATTAACACGTTGAATTGCTAATCCCATGTTGCCTTAGTACACAAACTACAGCTCTTCTCAGAAAGCTCCTCACACAGACGAGGGCAGACTTACCTTGTTTTAAAATTAGCATATTAATATTGGTTTTCTGGGAACCTCTAGCATCCCCTCCTACCACAGATTTACAAGTATTGATGACATACTATTATTGTTTTTTTTGATTGGGGGATATGTGTGTTAACAAAAGTTCTATCGCCCAAGCTTGTAAATTAGATGATTTTGTCCTAGGGTGTGCAAATCGACTTTCTCCATCAGGCAGCGCTTTGATGGGGGGCTGTGTGAGAATGGCCACCTACACAGGAGCCTTTCTCTCCCCTCTCAGTTTCTGCAGCTAAATGGTTGCTGTGGCGAGGCCCATCTTTTCAGCTGGGGGAGATGCTGGCCTTTGCAAGTTAGCTTTCTGCTCCCCCCCACCCCACCCCACCCCAAAGAAAAGAGCCAAGCAAGAGGGAGATTAGGAAGAAGGAGGTAGAACAAGTGGAGAGGTGGGGGGTTGGGTGGGGGGAGCGAGATGACAGGAAAAGGACAGAAAGCTGGGCAGCAGGGGTTCTCTCTGTTTGCTGCTTTTGGCAGGCATACTCGGTACCGTTTTATATTCTGCACTTGATTTGGAGATGTTCCCTTTTCCCTTGATAGATCAGCTTCAGGCAGCCAAGCTCAGCAGTGTTCTGCTACTAGCCTGCAGCAGCTTTCTTCATTTTCTGTACAAAGAGAGAGAGGGAGGAGGGAAGGAGAAAAACGAGGGAGATCGAGGACAGTGTTGAGACAACACCACCTCAAAGGTGCGCAGTGTGCGGCCAGGAAATAAATTACCACTTCTTCTCTGATCCAGGCCGTTTGACTCCCTTCCCCCCCCCTCCCCCCCGGTTTCCTCCCTCCCACCTCCTTTCCAATCTTACTTTTTAAAATTTTCAACTCCCTTCTGTTTAGATTCTACTTTTTATTCCTTGAGTTGGTCTCTCCCCTCCCCACCTCAGAGGGCTGCTTTTTTTTTTTTTTTTGATGTTTGACAACAGTCTTTGAAGATTTTCTACTTCAGAGTAGCTACTGATGGGCTGGTTGTACTACAGAGAGAACAAGCAGGGCCTCTCGGAGTGCGACCAACTGCTCCTGCCCAAGGCAAACGCTGGTGGGGACCATGGCTCTCCATGAGGCCATGGCGCTAGCGCATAAAAGTTCCAAGCAGCCCAGGCCGCCTTGCCATCCACTCTCCACCCGAACATGGGTTTGCGGTGCGCAGCGCCTGGCGCGGGAAGCTCCGGCCAAGCCACTACCTGCCCGGCCTGCTGAATGTGCCTCCTCCCTTTCCTTTCCACATCCAATAGAGAACCCACCGTCTGCCCAAGGAGATGACCCCCGTGGAACCCGCCACCTTTGCGGCTGAGCTTATCTCGAGGCTGGAGAAGCTGAAGCTGGAGCTGGAGAGCCGCCACAGCCTGGAGGAGCGCCTGCAGCAGATCCGAGAGGTAACGTGGCCGAAGCTTTCTCCCTGCTTCCGCCCAGGGCGTGCGCACACGTATGAGTGTGCGCATGCGTATTGCATGAGGGTGTCCGCATGCGTATGGGTTCTGTGTGCGCCTGCGCGTGGATTCTGTGTGCGCCTGCGCTGGGTTGTGCGCGCAAGGATGTGCTCACGTACGTGGGGTGCTCGCACATGTGCCTGGGTTGCATGCGCATGCGTGTGGGTTGTCTGAGGGTGTGCGCATGCACCTGGGTTGCTTGCGCAGGTATGTGGGTTGCGTGAGGATGTGCGCATGCGCATGGGTTGCGTGTGGGTGTGCGCGTAGGCGTGGCTGTGGGCGTGCACATGGGTGTGCGTACTCCTGCATATGGGGCCAAATGTTGCAACCCCCAGGGCCTCAGAAGCCCTCCTGCTTTCTGGGTCACTTCCCCTTCTGACGTCTTCCCTTTCAGGATGAAGAGAAGGAGGGCTCTGAGCTTACACTCAGTTCGCGGGAGGGGGCACCCACGCAGCACCCCCTCTCCCTACTGCCCTCCGGCCCCTACGAGGAGGACCCACAGACGATCCTGGATGATCACCTGTCCAGGGTCCTTAAGACCCCTGGCTGCCAGTCCCCGGGCGTAGGCCGCTACAGTCCCCGCTCCCGCTCCCCGGACCACCACCACCACCACCCGCAGTACCACTCCCTGCTCCCGCCCGGTGGCAAGCTGCCTCCCGCCGCCGCCTCACCAGGCGCCTGCCCCCTCCTCGGGGGCAAGGGCTTTGTGACCAAGCAGACGACGAAGCATGTCCACCACCACTACATCCACCACCACGCCGTCCCCAAGACCAAGGAGGAGATCGAGGCGGAGGCCACGCAGCGGGTTCACTGCTTCTGCCCCGGGGGCTCCGAGTATTACTGCTACTCGAAATGCAAAAGCCACTCTAAGGCTCCGGAAACCATGCCCGGCGAGCAGTTTGGGTAAGTGCCGGGCAGACCGCAGCGTCCCGTGTGGGGCTTGTCTCCCAGCCAGGTCCTTGGGCAGGTGTGAGGTGGGAGCCACATCACAGGCATTTAGTTTCTAAGAGGGCGGCAGAGGGCACGGCTGGGTGAGGGAGTGGGGAGCAGGTGCATGGGTTTTTCGTGTCACCGCCCCCTACTTGCTGAATTGTCTGATTCTAGGAGTCCCGGAGATTTAACCGGGTCTCTGGGTTGGGTGTGGTTCTTGGTTCCCCACAGCGGCAGCAGAGGCAGTACTTTGCCCAAACGCAATGGGAAAGGCACGGAGTCGGGCCTGGCTCTGCCCGCCAGGGAAGGAGGGGCCCCCGGCGGAGCCGGGACCCTGCAGCTTCCCCGGGAGGAAGGAGACAGGTCGCAGGATGTCTGGCAGTGGATGCTGGAGAGTGAGCGGCAGAGCAAGCCCAAGCCCCATAGGTAAACACCGCTTGCCGCCGCTGCGGCCGCGAGGGTCATGGGCACTCAGTACGGAGATATTGTGGGAATGGCTATTTTTGCAGTCTGCCGAATACAAATGTGACTGTTTGCTCCTGCCATCTTACTATTAAACGTTGGACTGAGCAGACCACAAAAATGTCATGTTTTGGCACTGACCCCTGTTCGTGTTATGGTAGTTATTTTTTTCTTCGCTCTCTGAGCAGAATAGACAAGTTTCTATTGAAGTCATATTTTCCAGTTCTTCTAACCCAGTTTCTTTCCTTCTGTTTTCTCTCTGCTCATTCCTTGTTTAGTGCCCAAAGCACAAAAAAGGCCTACCCCTTGGAATCTGCCCGCTCGTCTCCAGGCGAACGAGCCAGCCGGCACCATCTGTGGGGAGGCAACAGCGGGCACCCCCGCACCACCCCCCGTGCCCACCTGTTCACCCAGGACCCTGCAATGCCTCCCCTGACCCCACCCAACACTCTGGCTCAACTGGAGGAGGCCTGTCGCAGGCTGGCTGAGGTGTCCAAGCCCCCAAAGCAGCGGTGAGTGGAAGTGAGGGGTGGTAGGTTGAGGCAGGGATTAGGTTTGGGGGAGACCTGGTCTGTGGCTAATAGGGAGGGCCTCTTTTTCTGCCTGGGTCTCAAACCCTTCCAAGAGAGAAACAATTACTTCTGGATGAGTAAGATTCTCCTTTCCAGCTTCTAGAAATTGTTCCCTTCAATTGTGTTCATTCTACCAGAGTTAAGCCAAAATCTGTTAGGCGAGTCATGCCTAGAATTGGGAGCATGAATTTCAGTAATTCCTTACAAATCCCATTTCTTACCAATGTCTTGATTGTTTAAGGCTGGCTAGCTGAGCGGATAAGAAGCCATGAGGGTGGAGGATCAGGAGTCCTCAGCCCTTTGCTGGGGTGGAGAGTGTCCCGTGCCAGGCTCCCTGAAGGGCTTAGAATGGCTATCCCAAGACAGCTTCCCGGCCTCTTCAGCCACTTTTAACCCAGGGACTTGGTTGGGGCCCAGTAGGGATGGAAGTCGGGTTTGTGTCTCTTCAGGAGGCCAAAGAGAGTAATTTTCTGTCTGCTCCTCCACTGCTCTGGGGACAACAGTGCACCTCTAAATCCCTCGCCCTGGCTGTGTCCTCAGGTGCTGCATGGCCAGTCAGCAGAGGGACAGGAATCACTCGGCCGCTGTTCAGGTGGGAGCCACGCCCTTCTCCAATCCAAGCCTGGCTCCAGAAGAGTGAGTGTCTTTATCTGGCATTATGAGATCTGCCGAGTGGTTTATGTTTCAGAGTATTCGCTGTCTGGAGTTGGATTTTTGTGAAACCTTTTTTGGTATTGAAAATCACCTTGATTTTTAGTGCTAGTGATGAGGAACAGTAAACATAGACGTCGCCATCCATGGGAAAACCTGTCCTACCGAGAGATGCATCATAGCAAAAGTTTTTCTGGTCATAAGCAAATCAAAAACTGGGACGAAGCCATTAGCAGACAGGTAGAAGGGACCTCAAATTCAGCTGGAAAAGTTGCCCTCATTCAACTTGCAAGTTAGTAGCACTGGAAACATTTGTCACCCCTGAGCGAGCAGAAAGATCATTCTACACTGTGGCAGAGATGGATGGGACCATCCTTGTGTTTTCGCCTGGGGAAGACAGAATATCTTCCCCCAAGTTGGGCAGTGATTCTTTTTGTAAATTTAGTCTCTTTCAAAGTAGATTGAGAAGCCTGCTCAGTTTAATTACAGGGTGGCACAATTAAAAAGAAATCTGCTGAAGAGATCTAAAATGCTCTAAAGAAAGTTTTCTTTCTTAGTGTCTTCATCCTTAGCAATGAGCAATATTTGAAGGCCTCAACAGGCCTCAACCCTGGACCCTTTCATTGTTTTAATTGGTTGACCGTAAGTATATCAGCTGTCTGGGTCTGGGCCAGCTGCTTTTTTTCCTTTTTTTTTTTTTTTGAGACAGAGTCTCACTCTTCTGCCCAGGCTGGAGTGCAGTGGCGCGATCTCGGCTCGCTGCATCCTCTGCCTCCCAGGTTCAGGTGATTTTCCTGCCTCAGCCTCTGGAGTAGCTGGGATTACAGGTGTCCGCCACCATGCCCAGCCCATTTTTTGTATTTTTAGTAGAGACAAGGTTTCACCATGTTGGCCAGGCTGGTCTCAAACTCTTGGCCTCAAATGATCCGCCCACCTGAGCCTCCCAGAGTGCTGGGATTACAGGTGTGAGCCACCACGCCGAGCCTAGCACCTTTTTTTTCAAGCCACTCTGCAAACTCTCAGAACAAGTGAGGAAATGAACATGACTGTGGGATAACCCCCGTTCTCATTCTGCGGGAATAAGGGGTGGGCTTTAGGCATTCGGAGTTCATGCCCTCCTCAGGGCTGTCCTGCTCTGGTTTGTCTCTTTAGCACTCAGTCCAGGTGAGACCCAGCATCTCTGTGATAATTTTCCTTCTCTCATCTTCTTGAGGAAGTACCCCATGATGCTAAGCTGAAAGAGCCTGCTGTATGCCTTCATTTGGTGGCAGTAGGGAAATGGTATCACTCTGTACAGCCAAAAGGAAAGCATCCTTTTCTGCATGCTCCATGGCACAGCATGTGGGGTTGGCCTGCGTGTCCCCCAGAGCTGGCTGCCTCTGGGATGTGGGGCTCTGCCCCAGCCCCCACTTGGGGTTTACAACTGCAGCCCTAGCGTTCGGCTACCCTGCCACTTGTGCACATGTGTGCACGTTTGTGTTCGCTTTAGATGTGTGTCTGCTTTAAAACGCTGAACTTGTTCCACTCTGTCTTATTTTCAGTCACAAAGAGCCAAAGAAGCTGGCAGGTGTCCACACGCTCCAGGCCAGTGAGTTGGTTGTCACTTACTTTTTCTGTGGGGAAGAAATTCCATACCGGAGGATGCTGAAGGCTCAGAGTTTGACCCTGGGCCACTTTAAAGAGCAGCTCAGCAAAAAGGGAAATTATAGGTAAGAGTCCTGTGGCTTTTCTGCTCTCAGTTTGTTTGCTCAGAACCAAGAGCCAGAGCCTGGAGCCGCTCCCCTGGCTGAGCAGACCTGGGCGGGGCAGGGCGGGAGGGGGCTCTGCAGGCACTGGGTTGCCGGTGACACGGAGGCTCCCTCTCATTTCCTCTTTCCCCTCACCACCAGCAGCAATAATGAAGCAGCAGCCGCAAGAGGGAGGCTGCGTGGAGGGTTCTCTGGGGACCTGGCCAGGTATTTCCACCAGGTGAACCAGATTAAGGAGAAAAGGAGCAGCTGCTTGCTCCGACAGGAGGAGAGTGGGGCTCAGGCTACCCTACAGAGGCTTTACCTGCAATGGAGCGGCCCGTGGGTGAGCAGGGAGGGAGGAGGAAAAAGAGGGACAGGCACTGATTAGGAGGAGGGAGTGGAAGCACCACCCTTCTGTCTTGGGTTTAGGAGAGACCCCCACATTGAAGCCTCCAAATAGTCAGAGGCCCTGGCTGGGAAAAGTCAGCAGTGTTTTTCTTAACCTGCCTTTCCACCTGGAGAGCTGCCTCCCTGGATTTTAGGGGCCATTTGAAGCAGGGATGCGCCTTTGTCCATAACAAAGAAGGGGCTGGACCTGTGGGTGGGTACAGGGTGACTAGGGCAGGCTCTTCTTCCTGCCCTGGTCTGGGCCTCACTGCCTTCTCCCCTGCAGGGGCCTCAGGAAGGGAACTTCCGGGCCTCCTTACCTTGTCTGCAGAGTGGACAGAGGTGCCCTGGAGAAGGTCCACGCTGACCTTTCAGGGCCCTTGAGAGGATTCAGGAGTTGAGAATGAGGGCCAGCCCTAGACCACTCCTGCATCTCTTGATCACTTTCCTGGTAATGAGCAGGTGATGGCTCTGCCTCAGTTCACCTGGGTCCTCCCTTGGCCCTCTCCATGGCCAGTAGCTCAAGAGACCATGTGGATTCTGCTCCAGTTCTGTCTCAGCTTTCCGGCTTCAGGCCGGGACCAGGGTGAGATAGGGGCACACTAGTTGAAGGAGGTGCTCGCCCAGGGGTCTACACTGAGAGTTGGTTCCAGCTCCTCAGCTGTGTGCCGTGGGCCAGTGCAGGACCACAGCCCATGCCCAGTAGGTGTTAACCCAGTGCCACCACCATAGCCAGGGGTGTGAGTGGAGAACTCTGACTAGCACTTAGTAACCTGCCAGGTGGGCACGGGCTTCTGGACGTAGGCGAGTCACCTGCAGGCTCTGAGACACCCTCTAGAGCAGGCCCTGTGGAGTTTCACCAGCCACCTTCACCTGGAAGTGAGTTTGGGCAGGGGCTCGATTCTCTTGCGGGTGGAGGTTGGACTGAGCCCCTGGAGGTGATTGACCAGCAGGGTGAGTCGATATTCGCCTTTTACACCTGGGCAGAAACAATTGTGAAAAGGTGTCAAAGGGATGGGGGATAGGCCTGGCTGCTGCTGCTGTTGCTGCTTTTATCTTGAAAAGACACAAGGTGAAGCTAATTACACAAGTGTGCTCCTCTGGGGATTCACTTGGATCTTGGCTTTGTCTTGGCTGGACTTGGAGAGGAGCTGCAGGTGACCTCGGGAGAGGAGCCGTGTGGCGCTGGCAGAGGCGTGCAGGGAAGGTGCCTCCCTCAGCTGCTCTGGCCACATCTGGCTCTGATTTTTTTTTTCCTAAGGCACAGTTAATAAGCCTGGCTTTGAAGCCCTGGCCTCCCCTCTAATGCACAAAGACTTGTACAAATGGTCAACTCTCAAAGACTCTCAAATTCTTTCCTGATTGGATCAGGCTGTGGGAAGGCTCTTCTAGCCATCTTATCTCTGCAGGGCCAGAGCTGGACTCAGTGCCCTCCTGGGGGAATAGGGACACTAGGGACACAGGGTGTCATGCCTCACCCTCTCAGCAGGGCTGGTGCTGTGACATCTCAATTTGTACAAATACATCCCCCCACCCTTCAAAAAAATACAAAAAGACCCAGTGAGGTTGGGGCTGTGAGGCAGGGGTGGGAGGTGGGGGACCTGGGATGCGTTGAGTAATCTCAACATGGCAGGAGTTCAAAAAGCAAACAGGCCCTTCAGACGCGCCAGACGCTATTGGTGCCAGATGTCAGAAGAAAGCAAAGTTTGCCACATAAAGCATGTTGTAGTGGAAAAGCCAGTTTCTTGGAGAAAATGAGGGCAGTGCAATGTGTTTGAAGTTCTGGGGGTGGGGCCGAGAGAATGTGGCCTCTCTCCTCTCTGGAGGAGGTTGCAATTATGTAAAAGGTCGCCTCATGTTTGCTCAGACATGCTGTGAAAGCCCAACTTGGTAAACCCCGGAGGGGTCGTCAGAGCTGGGGCCAAAGGAGTCTGATGGAGGGTGGTGTTGAGATTTAAGCCTCGTTTTTGGAAAAGTGACTCCCCCGCCCACTGTCCCAGGTCTCCTGTGCACAGGGCCCCTCCCGATTTTCTCACTGTCTCCTCTCAGGCTCCCCTGAGAATTTTGACCCCTTGGCATGAAGCGTCTTCAGTGCTGCTCCGTCAGAGCCATGCCGTTGTTCACCCTGATGCATTAGCTAGGTCAGGAATGCTAAAAACAAAGAACCTTGACTAAACCCAGCTGTTCACTGTATTTAGCCTTATCTCCTACAAAAGTATTTGGCTTGCCTTTATTAAAGAGGAAAAAAGTGGAGCTCTAACCAAGGGGAGTTAATTTTTTTCTTTTTAAAGAGAAAAGACAAAAACAAAGCCCAACCATAACCCTGAGACACAATTAAATGTTTGAAAGGTTCTCCCATCCCCCCAGGGGACTGTGACCTTCCCTCTGTGAGTGGCCTTTATGGGCTGGAAATGACAGCTTGCAGGGGCAAGTTTAATCCCTCTGAGAGGTCTCCCTTGGCTGGGGACAGGGAAGGAAGAGGCCCTCGCTTAATTTCCTCAGAAGGGGTTTGGGGGTGGGCCTGGCCTGAGAGGACGCTCCTAGGGAGAGGCCAGGCATTTGCATCTGTACAATTAAACAGCCTCAGAAGAAAGAGCGCTGGGGAGGGATAAAAGGAGTCTTTAATCAACGGGCATAATAGAAGGGCCTTTGGTGTTTGACCCTGGAGGGGTGGGATGGGAGAAGAGGCATGGAAATGGGGAAGAGAGGGGAGGGCATCATGGGCCAGTGCCGTCTGTTGGACCCTGGGAAGCTGCACCGGGCTGGCTTGCCTCCCGTGTGGCTGTGCCAGGGCCATCCAGGAGCATTGCACTTGGGCCCTGAAGGATGGGAAGGCTGAGAGGCCTCGGGACTGCTAAGCTATCTGGACGTCTCGCAGACCTCGGCAGGTTCCGGCTCTCCAGGTGACAGGTTCAGGATGGCTGAACCTGGAGATAAGTCTGGAGTCTCTTTGAAGGACCCGCTTGGCTGCTGCTGCAAATGAACTGCAGGCATTTGTCCTTCCCTGCCCATCCCCCACCCCACCCCACCCCACTGCTGAAAAAGTTTAGGGGAGAAAGCAGCAGCTCTGCTCTGCACAGCGTATATGTGTCAAGAGCAGCAGAGGCGCTGGGCTGAGGATTGCAGGTGGCAGGCCCAGCCAAGGCTGCTCCTCAGAGCGTGTCCAGCCTTCATCATCTCAGCCCACCTGCTTCGTGTGGTCTGGCCAGGCCTAGCTGCCGACTTAAAGCAGATGTGGGCAGCTGGTGTACGTGCACGCCTGCCATACCTAGTAGATTCCTAGGATACCTCAGTCCTCCATGTTGGCGTGCTTTTCTTTTCAACAATGTGGAAAATGCAGTTTACCAAGAAGCTTTTCTGGTATTCCTTTTAAGGTATTACTTCAAAAAAGCAAGCGATGAGTTTGCCTGTGGAGCGGTTTTTGAGGAGGTCTGGGACGACGAGACAGTGCTCCCAATGTATGAAGGCCGGATTCTGGGCAAAGTGGAGCGGATCGATTGAGCCTTTGGGGTCTGGCTTTGGTGAACTGCTGGAGCCCGAAGCTCTTGTGACCCGTCTTGGCTGTGAGCAACTGCGACAAAACATTTTGAAGGAAAATTAAACCAATGAAGAAGACAAAGTCTAGGGAAGAATCGGCCAGTGGGCCTTCGGGAGGGTGGGGGGAGGTTGATTTTGATTATTCATGAGCTGGGTACTGACTGAGATAAGAAGAGCCTGAACTATTTATTAAAAACATGACCACTCTTGGCTATTGAAGATGCTGACTGTATTTGAGAGACTGCCATACATAATATATGACTTCCTAGGGATCTGAAATCCATAAACTAAGAGAAACTGTGTAGAGCTTACCTGAACAGGAATCCTTACTGATATTTATAGAACAGCTGATTCCCCCCATCCCCAGTTTATGGATATGCTGCTTTAAACTTGGAAGGGGGAAAGAGGAAGTTTTAATTGTTCTGACTTAAAACTTAGGAGTTGAGCTAGGAGTGCGTTCATGGTTTCTTCACTAAAAGAGGAATTATGCTTTGCACTACGTCTCTCCAAGTGAAGACAGACATTTTTAAATGGTGCCCTACCATTGACACACGCAGAAATTGGTGCATTTTTTTTTTTCCTATGCTGCTCTGTTTTGTCTTAAAGGTCTTGAGGGGTGACCATGTTGCGTCGTCATCATAAGCATTTTGGGGGTTGTGTTGGATGGGGTGATCCATTGCAGAGGAGGAGGCAGGCAGCCTCACTCCTTGGGGCCCCAGGTTGATCCTGTGACTGAGGCTCCACCTCATGTAGCCTCCCCAGGCCCAGGGTTCCGCGGCTGAGGCCCACCAGAATCACTGCTGCGAGGTTCAAGCTGTGCTTTCGTGGAAATGACAGTTCCTTGGTTTTTTGGTTTTGGTTTTGGTTTTACATTAGTCATTGGACCACAGCCATTCAGGAATTACCCCTTGCCCCGCAAAGAAACCAGCAGTTGTGGGGAGACCCAGCAGCACCTTTCCTCCAGACACCTTCATTCTGATGTTCGGGTTTTTGTGTTAAGTTAATCTGTACATTTTGTTTACCATTGTTACTTGTACTAGACATCTGTATATAGTGTACGGCAAGAGAGTATTAATCCACTATCTCTAGTGCTCAACTTTAAATCAGTACAGTACCTGTACCTGCACGGTCACCCGCTCCGTGCGTCGCCCTATATTGAGGGCTCAAGCTTTCCCTTGTTTTTTGAAAGGGGTTTATGTATAAATATATTTTATGCCTTTTTATTACAAGTCTTGTACTCAATGACTTTTGTCATGGCATTTTGTTCTACTTATACTGTAAATTATGCATTATAAAGAGTTCATTTAAGGAAAACTACTTGGTACAATAATTATTGTAATTAAGAGATGTAGCCTTTATTAAAATTTTATATTTTTCAAAACATGGGCCTTGTGTTTGAATCCCCAGGGTTGGGGCGGGGCCGAGGGGTTCTTTCATGTGTAGACACCTGTGCTTGATGGTGCACCTTGCCCAAGCCCATCTCTGACCTTCAGCCCTGACCTGGTCCGGACCCGCCTGGAGGTTTTGTAAAATCATTTACTCATATCACCTGGCTGCTGCCTCAGGCTTTTCTTGCCTTGGAGCAGGCTGTAGATAACATCTCCTTTGGGGTCCTCTTCCCTCTACCAGCTCCATTTAGCCTATTCCTCCTAGACAGATTGTCACTAGTTGGCCAGCTAGATGTAGGGACCAAGGGATGAGATGAGGTCCTCCCAGGAGTGTTTGCATTTCAATAGGTGTCTCCCAGGTGAAAGCCCTTCAGCAGATGGTTTCATAGATCTGGAATGTCCACATGGGGCCAATGTTCTTAGAACTCAAAGCTAGCCAGGTACCCTCCCCATTCTGGGAGCTGATCAACAAGGCTGACTTTTTTTTTTTTTTTTTTTGAGGCAGAGTCTCACTCTGTCGCCCAGGTTGGAGTGCCGTGGTGTGATCTCGGCTCACTGCAACCTTCGCTTCCCAGGTTCAAGTGATTCTCCTGCCTTTGCTCCCTGAGTAGCTGAGATTACAGGCACCTGCCACCATGCCCAGCTAATTTTTGTATTTTTAGTAGAGATGATGTTTGACCATATTGGACAGGCTGGTCTCGAACTCCTGACCTCGTGATCTGCCTGCCTCGGCCTCCCAAAGTGCTGGGATTACAGTCATAAGCTACCTCGCCCGGCCAACAAGGCTGACTGTTAATCCCATCTGACTATATTATCCTGGACCATCGGTGAGGCTCAAGGCTGGTTGGGTGTTGGGAACATAGCAAGCAGGTGGTTCAGGAGGAGGTGACCAGGGCAACTTCTGCACTGCTCATTGGACAGGTGTTCATATGTGGCCCGGGACCTCAGCAGGCAGGCAGTTGCCCACTCAAACGTGCCCTCCCTGTACCCAGAGCACTTGGCATGCCAGGCCGTATTTCAGATCTGGGAAAGCAGGTCTTTTTAGTGGAGTCCTAGGAAGAACCCTTTTTAAAAATAAAGGATCTGTAACTGCAGTTGGACTTCTTGTGTGCTCGTATTTTCATTTCATGAAAACTCGGGTCTGCAGTGGATCTGGTTCGCTCATTCTCCCTGTTGCCAACTGGCATTAGACTGGCAGCAGAGAGGAAGGCCAGGGTTCTGACCATGCGGGGTAGGGATGGACTTGAACTCAGTAGCCTCAGCATGGTGGCAGCAGTAGGACTTGTCAAGGCTGCTGGGAGATTCCTGAGTTACCCTCCGAGAAGCCGAGGGTGTGAGGGCATCTGGCGAGAGGGTGGAGGAGCTCTCTGATTCCTTGAACTGCCCCCTAACCACGCAGGTTGCTGTGCCCTTGAAAGGATAAAGAGATGTAGCCTATCGTGTGTGGTGAGGATTTTGGTGTGTGGATGGCTTTTCATCCTTATCGTCAGGCCTCTTGACTGAGAATGATGAAGGTGGGGCTTGAGCCTCAAATTGGACTGAAGGCCCAGCACCACCACCCTCTGGGTACTGTGAGCGGATTCCTGGCATCTTCTAAGGTGCGTTTGTTGGGGAGAGAACTGGACTAGTTGATCCCTCATGTTTCTACCTCCTGTTTTCATTCTTTTTTTTTTTTTTTTGAGTCAGTCTTGCTTTGTCATCCAGGGTGGAGTGCAGTGATACAATCTCTGCCCACTGCAACCTCCACTTCCTGGATTCAAGCGATTTTCATGCCTCAGCCTCTCAATTAGCAGGGATTACAGGTGCTCACCACTATGCCTGGCTAATTTTTGTATTTTTTGAGTAGAGATCAGGTTTCGCCATGTTAGCCAGGCTGGTCCTGAACTCCTGAACTCAGGCAATCAGCCCGCTTTGGCCACTCAAAGTGCTGGAATTACAGGCATGAGCCATCACACCCAGCCCCTGTTTTCTTTCTTAAACCTTTTTTTTTGTTCTTTTGGAGACAGACTCTTGCTTTGTCGCCCAGGCTGGAGTGCAGTGGTGGGATCTCAGCTCACTGCAACCTCTGCCTCCAGGGTTCAAGTGATTCTCATGCCCCAGCCTCCCAAGTAGCTAGGATTACAGGCATGTGCCACCATATCCGGCCAATTTTTGTATTTTTAATGGAGACTGGGTTTTGCCATGTTGCCCAGGCTGGTCTCAAACTCCTGGCTTCAAGTGATCCGCCCACCTCGGCCTCCCAAAGTGCTAGGATTACAGGCATGAGCCACCACACCTGGCCCCTCTTAAACTTTTAAGTATACAATACAGTAATGTTAACCGTAGGGACAGTGTTGCACAGCAGATTTCTGGAACTTACTTACCTTGCATAATTGAGACTTTATGCACATTGACCAGCAACTCATTGCCCCCTCACTCTAGCCCCTGACAACCACCATTTGACTCTAATTCTGCGAAGTTGACCTAGATATACCTGTGTAACTGGAATCCTGCAGTATCTGTCAATCTGTGCCTGGCTTATTTCACTTAGTACAACGTGCCGTAGGTTGATTCGTGTTGTCACAAATGGCAGGATTTCCCTCTTTTAAAAAGAAAATTTTTTTAATTTTTATTTTTTTGAGGTGGAGTCTCGCTCTGTTGCCCAGGCTGGAGTGCAGTGGTGAGATCTCAGCTTGCTGCAACCTCTGCCAACCGGGTTCAAGCGATTCTCCTGCCTCCGCCTCCCAAGTAACTGGAATTATAGGCGAGTGCCACCACACCTGGCTAATTTTTGTATTTTTAGTAGAGATGGGGCTTCACCATGTTGGCCAGGCTGGTCTTGAACTCCTGACCTCAGATGATCCACCTGCCTCGGCCTCCCAAAGTGCTGGGATTACAGGCATGAGCCACCATGCCCGGCAAGACCTTGATTTCAGTTATTTTGGATAAATACCCAGAAGTGGAATTGCTGAATCATATGGCAGTTCTATTTTCGATGTTTTGAGGAATCTCCGTACTGTTTTCCATAGCGATTGTACCACTTTGCACTCCCACCAACATTATACAAGAGTTCCAATCTCCCCACACCCCCATCAACACTTGTTTTTTGTGATAACAGCCCTCCTAATAGGCATGAGATGATACCTCATTGTGATTTTGATTTGCATTTCCCTGATGGTTAGTGACACTGAGCATCTTTTCATATACCTGTTGGCCATTTATATGTCTTTGGAGAAATGTCTATTTTTTAAAAAATATATATATATATTATTGCACTTTAGGTTCTGGGGTACATGTGCAGAACATGCAGGATTGTTGCAAAGGTACATACATGGCAATGTGGTTTGCTACCTCCATCCCCCCATGACCTATATCTGGCATTTTTCCCCATGTTATCCCTCCCCAACCTCCCTACACCCCACTGTCCCTCCCCTAGTCCCCCCTAACAGACCCCAGTGTGTGATGCTCCCCTCCCTGTGTCCATGTGTTCTCATTATTCAAAACACGCCTATGAGTGAGAACATGTGGTGTCTGATTTTCTGTTCTTGTGTCAGTTTGCTGAGAATGATGTTTTCCAGATTCATCCATGTCCCTACAAAGGACATGAATGCATCGTTTTTCATGGCTGCATAGTATTCCATGGTGTATATGTGTCACATTTTCCTTGTCCAGTCTATCATTGATGGGCATTTGGGTTGGTTCCAGGTCTTTGTTACTGTAAACAGTGACGCAATGAACATACATGTGCATGTGTCTTTATAATCCTTTGGATATATACCTAGTAATGGGATTGCTTGGTCAAATGGAATTTCTGTTTCTAGGTCCTTGAGGAATCACCACACTGTCTTCCACAGTGGTTGAACTAATTTACACTCCCACCAGCAGTGTAAAAATGTTCCTATTTCTCCACATCCTCTCCAGCATCTGTTGTCTCCAGATTTTTTAATGATTGCCATTCTAACTGGCGTGAGATGGTATCTCAACGTGGTTTTGATTTGCATTTCTCTAATGACCAGTGATGGTGAGCATTTTTTCATATGTTTGTTGGCCTCATATATGTCTTCTTTTGAAAAGTGTCTGTTCATATCCTTCGCCCACTTTTGAATGGGTTTGTTTGTTTTTTTCTTGTAAATCTGTTTTAGTTCTTTGTAGATTCTGGATATTAGCCCTTTGTTAGATGGGTAGATTGCAAAAATTTTTTCCCAGTCTGTTGGTTGCTAGTTCATGCTAATGATTGTTTCTTTTGCTGTGCAGAAGCCCTAGAGTTCAATTAGATCCCCATTTATCTATTTTGGCTTTTGTTGCCAATGCTTTTGATGTTTTAGTCATGAAGTCCTT
>CAUYLG010020267.1:0-89242 GCA_963573385.1 Cacajao melanocephalus | reverse complement strand
AGTCGTGGGGGGGGGGGGGGGGGGGGGGGGTGGGGGGGGTTGCTTTGTGCCCAGATTGCGCCACTGCAAACCAGCCTGTTGACATTTCAATAATTTGTCAAAAAAAAAAAAAAAAAAAAAAAAAAAAAGTTTCAATTATGACCAGGACTCTATTGCCTTTCCTGGAGCTGTCTTCAAAAAGGTCCTGACTCAGCATTTTTTCTGCAAGACAGATTCTCCTCAGTCCCATGGAGCCTCCATGGAATATGGGAAGAGAACAGTATTGTTGGACATCTGGGACAGGGTGTTGATGCTCCACTTCTCTGTGCTGGGCCTGATCTTCTGCAACAGCAAAGATGACAGAAGCCTCTGTCTCATTTCTTCTGTGCTCTTTCAGACAATCAGGTCACATCGTTCCTCTACCAGTCATGACTTTCCTGATGGGGTGTGAACTATGCCTTAAAAGCATCTTTATAAACCTAGCACAGCTTAAGGGACATCTGTAGTCTGCTCTGATTAGTGATCCACTGGCGGAAAGGTCTAGGAAGGCTGCTAGCATGAGAATGGGTGTCTAAACCCCCGTATTCCTAAAGTGATTAAAGCTAAAACTAAAAACAAATGAGGTTGGGTGCAGTGGCTCAGCCTGTAATCCCAGCACCTTGGGACCCTGAGGTGGGTGGATCACCTGAGGTCGGGAATTTGAGACCAGACTGACCAACATGGAGAAACCCTGTCTGTACTAAAAATACAAAAAAATTAGCCAGGTGTAGTGGCACATGCCTGTAACCCCAGCTACTGGGGAGGCTGAGGCAGGAGAATCGCTTGAACCTGGGAAGTGGAGATTGCGGTGAGCTGAGATTGCACCATTGCACTCCAGCCTGGGGTACAAGAGCAAAATTCCATCTAAAAATAAAATAAAATAAAATAAAATATGTTTCAGTACTGAAATGTTGAAGAGTGACACCCACAAATCACACATAACCAGAGAGGAGCTCCTGATGGGTTGAGTTCACATCAGATGGTGGTGTGTGGCAAAATCAACTTCCCTACTTTATACACACACACACACACACACACACACACACACACACACAGCTTTACCCAGAAAATGCCATAATGTATAGTAATTAAAAAGAGGAAATTGTGGTTGATCTTCACTGTCAGCTACTTGCTATAAGGTTGATGGTGATTAAATGGGCTTTTGAAGAGATAAAGCCACTCTGGAACCCCTTTCTAATGCCATAGCTCATCTGTTTCCAGATGCAGATTGGTGGTATAGGATGGATCCACAGAGAAGATGTGGGTCCCTCTTGTCTATGGGCAGGTCTTTCTCTGACCTTACATCTCATTAATATGGACACTGGGCATGGTGGCACACATCAGTAGTCCCAGCTACTCCAGGAGGCTGAGGAGGGCCAACTGCTTGAGCCCAGGAGTTAGAGGCCAGCCTGGACAACTTAGCAAGACCCTATCTCTTTTTTGCTGTTGTTTGCTTTTTGAGACAGAGTCTAGCTCAGTTGCCCAGGCTGGAGTGCAGTGGCATGATCTCAGCTCACAGCAACTTCCACCTCTTGGGTTCAAGTGATTCTCCTGTCTCACCCTCCCGAGTAGCTGGGATTACAGGTACGCACCACCACACCTGGCTAATTTTTTATATTTTTGATAGAGATGGGGTTTCACTATGTTGGCCAGACTGGTCTCAAGCTCCTAACCTCAAGTGATCCACCTGTCTTGGCCTCCCAAGGTGCTGGGATTACCGGCGTGAGCCACCGGGCCCGGCCAAGACCCCATTTCTTAAAAAATAGGGACTGACACTGGGCCATAGTTTCCTGAGGAGTTGTTAGAAGTGAAAATGAGAGCCAGGATAATCCCAAACTTCCCTCACTATCCCTGTGGTGTGAGGGGCTGGGGAAGATGAGAACTTCATCCAGAGAGGACCATGGGGAGAGAAGTGTCTTCAAAGAGAAGTACATGTCAGGTAAGTTACAGGGACAGCGGAAGACCATTGTGTGTACAAGCTGGGGAAGAAATTTTTTTTAAATCTTAGAATGGAGGTTCTACCTGCCTCTTTGGGAAGGGGTGTCTGTATGAGATGGGGGAAGGATGTGTTGGGAAAATGGAAGCTCAGAGCAGTATGCGACAGTGGGATGGGGGTTGCTACCTGAGACCAGGAGAGATGTGATTTGGGGCCATACTGAATGGGATGTGAAGAGGACATGGAAGAGATTCACCTGTTTTCATCGGGCCTGAACAGTTGGGATGGCAAGGGCGTGGTCTATGAGGTCCCTACCTCCTGGGTCAGGGAGGGTACCCATGGCCAAGTTCAGGTCAGCTTACCATTCCATGACATTTTCTTACAAGACAATGTGATGGTTTTTCCACTGAAGGAGGGGCGGGAGAAGCCACAAAGAATGAGGTGATGTTCACAGAAGGTAGGTATCAGAAAATCTTGGCTTCAGTGTCTATCCTGTATTTGCAAGCCTGAGACTGGGGAATGGTGTGAGCTGAAAATAATCTGCCGGTGGAAAGCTGGGGCAGGAGAAAGGCCATCCTTCCAGAGGCAGGGATTGAGAAGAAGGCTTAAAAGGGTAGCAGGAATGATGGTCTGTTTGTTTGCTGGAGAGGCGGTGGGAGACAGGGATTGAGGAAGAATAAAGGTTTCAAAGCCAGGTACCATAGTACATGCCTGTAATCCCAACTACTTGGGAGGATCGGAGGCTCACTTGAGCCCAGGAGTTCAAGACTGGCCTGAGTATCATTGTAAGACTCTCTAAAAAAAAAAAAAAAAAAGCCAGGTGTGGTGGCTTACGCCTGTAATCCCAGCACTCTGGGAGGCTGAGGCAGGTGGATCACCTGAGGTTGGAAGTTTGAGACCAGCCTGACCAACATGGAGAAACCCCATATCTACTAAAAATACAAAATTAGCTGGGTATGGTGGTACATGCCTGTAATCCCAGTTACTCAGGAAGTTGAGGCAGGAGAATCAGTTGAACCCAGGAGGCGGAGGTTGCAGCGAGCCGAGATCATGCCATTGCACTCCAGCCTGGACAACAAGAGCAAAACTCCGTCTCAAAAAAAACAAAAAACAAAAAAAAGCCAGGCATGGTGGCTTATGCCTGTAATCTCAGCACTTTGGGAAGCCAATGTGGGTGGATCACCTGATGTCAGGAGTTTGAGACCAGTCTGGCCAACATGGCGAAATCCTGTGTCTACTAAAAACACAAAAATTAGCTGGGTGTGGTGGCAAGTGCCTGTAATCCCAGCTACTCAGACTGAGGCAGGAGAATGGCTTGAACCTGAGAGGTAGAGGTTGCAGTGAGATGAGATCGCACTACTGTACTCCGGCCTGGGCAACAAAGGGAGACTCCATTTCAAAAAAAAAAAAAAAAGGAAAGAAGCTTTTCAGGTACTCTTATATGGTAGAACAGTACAGACCAGCCCCATGAATTTTCTTCCTGGAGAAATCAGCCTCTCTCCAGATGAG
The DNA here is from genome assembly GCA_963573385.1 of Cacajao melanocephalus. NCBI lineage: Eukaryota > Metazoa > Chordata > Mammalia > Primates > Pitheciidae > Cacajao > Cacajao melanocephalus. The sequence continues at coordinate 85,779 of CAUYLG010020267.1, read as the reverse complement.
GCGGAGAGAGAAAAAAAATCTGCTGTCAGTTTAGATAAAGGAATCCCCCAGGCTCTCCCTTCAAAACCACCCCCATCCTGACACCACCTATGTGAGGTATTTTAGGGACCTTTTCCTAGAGCTCTAGCCTTGGTCACCTTGAGGATTGGCTTTTTTCCACTCATTGTAATGTCCTGGCGATTCATTGAGTTGTATGTGTCACAGTAACCCGTCCATTTTGTGTGTGTGTTTGTGTGTATTTTGTTTGTTGTTGTTGTTTTTTGAGACAGCGTCTCAATCTGTTGCCCAGGCTGAAATGCAGTCACTTGATCTCGGGTCACAGCAACCTCTGCCTCCCCGGCTCAAGTGATTCTCCTGTCTCAGGCTGTCAAGTAGCTGGGATTACAGGTGCTCGCCATCACACCCGACTAAGTTTTGTGTTTTTAGTAGAGACAGGGTTTTGCCACGTTGGCAGGCTGGTCTCAAACTCCTGACCTCAAGTGATCTGCCCACTTCGGCCTCGCAAAGTGATGGGATTACAGGCGTGAGCTACTGCACCTGCTGAACCTGCTCCTTTTTATTGTGAGCGGTATTCCATGGAGTAGATGAACCACGGTTTGTTCGTTCATTCACTCATCGAGGGTGTTTGGGTTTTTCCCAATTTGGAGCTCTTATAAATAGACCCACTATGAACATTTGTGTACAGGCTTTTTTTGGTGAACAGAAGTTTTCATTTCTGTGGGATAAATGCTCAGGAGTGGAATTGCTGGAGCATATGGTGAGGGTATGTTGAATTTTATAAGAAACTGCACAACTGTTTTCCAGTCTCTGGGCTTTCTTAAGTTACTTTTCTTTTCGTTAATTTGTTCATCTCCTCTCAGGAGATTCCAGGGCAAGCGATCTTTGATTTGATGATCACTAACAGCTCATCTCAGGAATGCAGTCAATGTCTTAGAAGTAAGAACCTGTATGAATTTTGTTTTGGTTTTCCAGGTTTTCCAAGCAATTTGCTTTTGTTGTCATATTAGGGTAAAGTTATCATCCTTGTTATAATTACATGTAAGTATAAAATATAGAAGCCTTTCAAAAGTTTTAAGAACATAGAGAAATGAAAAGCGTGAACCCAAGCCCATAATCTGCTACTGTTTTTTCCTTGGTTAAGTTACTGAGTTTCTTTGAACTTTACTTTTTTTTCTTTTGCTTTTGAACTTCACTTCTTCAGTAAATCAGGGAAGAGTATTTTCCTGGGAGGTGATTGTAAACACTAAAAAAATAAAAAGCAATGTAAAATGCCTGGGTCATTGTAGGCACCAAACAGAACATAATTGTTATGATAATGATCCGCTTCCTCAAACCCCTGATTTAATTCTGTCTTCATCCTTGTTTAACAGCTGAGCATTTAATTAGCAGCAGACTGAGCTGAGATGCGTGGTCACCCGCCCAGTGTAAGGCCCCACCTTAGGGGCTGGAAGGAGAATGTCAACGCTACCTGCAAGTGTCAGAGCAGAACTCCTGGGCAGGAAACCCACCCCACCGCTGTTAGTATGCAACACGAAAACATCTATACAGCACTGTCATGGGCACCATCTAAAAGTCCCTCAAGTGACAGCCCCTGACACAGGTCCTTGGGGACAGTCCAGGGTGTGATGGCCGGGGGGTATCCTTCATGGGCGACCCAAGGTGCAGCCTTCCCCAGGTTCCTGCTCCATGATCTCTCCTTTGAACCACAGAGTCACCTTAAATGGCCTGGGACCTTTGCCCACTCATGCCAAGCCCTGTGGTTCCTCTCAGCTAGCTCCTTGGGTTGTTGGAATTTCCCCAGCTCTGGGGTTGGCGTAGAGGAGGGTCTTCTGCTTGAGGAGGGCGGAGGAGGCCTCTGGGCTCTCAGACTAGTAACGGAGGGTCTGAAGAGTGCTGGCCCGGCTGTGTGCAGGAGAGCAGTTCAGCCCAACAGAGCCAGAGTGGCTCGGATAGGTGGGATGTGTCCAGGCAGGGCGAGTCCCTTCAGTTTGCTGAAAGCTGTGCACCCCAGGCAGGCCGAGGACCTGCACATCTGCTCCAGGTTTTGCCAAAGAGGCCAGTCCTTCCCCCACCCCTTAGGGCCCCTAGCTCCCCAGAATCATGGACCTTAATGGCACTGAGATAATGACTTTCACCCAATCTACACCACCGGCCCCCCACTCTGGGGTCTCCCCTCCAGCACTCCAGCCTCAGGAGTCTGGGGACCTCTCTTAATAGGCACTCGCAGGGAGTGGACCAGGCTCTCATCATTGTGACCACCACCACCAACACAGTGACACAGGGACATTGGGAGTCGGAAGAGGCCCTCAGTCCCCAGCTTTTCACTCGACTCCCCTTCCCAGTGCGATCTGATTCATTGTTGTTATTGTTCACAATGAATGTGTGTTTTTTTCTTTTCTTTTCGAGATGGAGTCTCCCTCTGTCACCCAGGCTGAAGTGCAGTGGCACTCACTGCAACCTCTGCCTCCCAGGTTCAAGCGATTCTCGTGCCTCAGCCTCCCGAGTAGCTGGGACTACAGGTGCCCACCCCCATGCCCGGGTAATTTTTGTATTTTTAGTAGAGACAGGGTTTCACCATGTTGGCCATGCTGGTCTTGAAATCCTGACCTCAACTGATCTACCCACCTCGGCCTCCCAGTGTGCTGGGATTATAAGTGTGAGTCACTGTATGTGGCCGAATGTGTGTTTTTCATAAAATGATGTATTTAATTTTAAAAAGAGGAAGAAGGAGTTTTAAGTGTGATCTGCTGTTCCCTCACCATATACAAACATATACAAGACTATGTCTACCTTGCAATGCACAAAGGAAAATCCTGACCTCTTCCTAGAAAAATGAGGACTCTGTCACCTCCGGTGAGTTGACAAAAAGTGGAGGCAGACTTCAGTGTTCTTTTCCGGGTCCTTTAGGGTTGGTTATATCATTACAAGGAGCTGGTACTTCTTTTGGAGTAAAAATAAATTTGAATAGACATACGTTGGCACAGATTCATATGCAAGGATGTTGGCCGTGGCAAAATTTAAAGACTATTTTGAGATTGACAATCTAATCTTCTATCAATAAGGAATTGACTAAATAAGTTGTGATCTACTCTTCCAATTAAATATAGACTTTAAAAATTGTGCTTTTATAAATTATTTGACAATATGGGAAAATGTTCTTGATATAATGTTAAGTATTTTTTGTTTGTTTGTTTGTTTGTTTTTGAGACAGGGTCTCACTCTGTCACGCAGGCTGGAGTGCAGTGGTGTGATCAGAGCTCACTGCAGCCTCAACTTCCCAAGTTCAAGTGATCCTCCCATCTCAACCTCCCAAATAGCTATGACTACAGGCACACACAACCATGCCCGGCTAATTTTTGCCTGTTCTGTAGAGACAGAGTCTCCCTATGTTGCCCAGCCTGGTCTCAAACTCCTGGACTCAAGTGATCCTCCTGCGTTGGGACCTCAAAGTGCTGAGATTACAGGCTCAGCCACCGTGCCCCGCCAAATTTAAATACAGTGTGATTTTATATGTATTCATATTAATGATTGTCTCTGGGTGATAAGATTAGGAGCAATTTATAATTTTCTTACTTTTGTTGTAAATTTTCAATTTTTCTAAAATTGGCTTTCATCCATTTTATCTGTAAGAAAAAAAACAACAGTGATCAAAAGAAACTCAAAGGCGCATTTGAGCCTGGAGAGGGCCCACTGGCCCTCGACGCCACCTCCCTAAAATGGGATTTGCAGCAGCTGGTGCTTCCAACCCCACCGTCCCCACCTTTTTGCCCAAACTTCCCCTCGTCTAATCCAACCACCTCTTGACCCTCAATACTTCAATTGAGGGGACCTGAGGTGCCTTTTCTGTGGCCATCCTATAGCCTCCCCAGCCTCTTTAGCAGCTGGGGTGGTAGAGGGTCACCAAGATGAGGGCTGCTCTCTCTGCAGGTCCCGCCGCCCCCCGCGTCCGTGCCGGGGAGCGGAATCCCGCATGTGTGCGCGGACGAACCACGCGGAGACTCTGCCACCCTGGCCCCCGGCCCCGGTCCCAGCCGGTTTTCCAGCCAGGAGACTTAGTTCGAGGGCCGCTGCGAACCCTGCACCTTCTCCGCGTGCTCCAAGCCCGGCAGCCCCAGGGAAGCCGACAAAGGCGGCAAACGGGCCTGCGCCGCTCCGGGCACAGGCGACCGAGGCCAAGGCCCGCCGGGTCCCTCCCTCTAGGGAGTCTCTGGTTCTCGGGCTCCGCCCCTCGGCCACCCGGCCCGCTCCACCCGAGAGCCCCGGGCTCTGCCCCGTGCTGCTCCTGCAAGGCTGCCATCCACACCCGCCAGCCTGCAGGCTCCTCGGGGTCCACGTGTCCCGGCCACATCCCACCCCTGGCCCACCCAGGTAGGTCCCAGAATGTGCACTGAAGGCAATGCCTGGAGGCAAGTGCCGATTTCTGCCCCCTTAACCTGCATCTTTGCCAGCCCCGGAATTCCAGCCCTTCCAGAACTTTCTGGCCTCTTTAGCCAGGTTGCCTTCTGTATCTGAGGTGGGTGGGGCAAGACTCCCCACAGCCCAATCCTCCTGAACTGGGGAGGATGATTTGTCAGATGACAGACACAGGATGGTGCTCTGTGTCAGGAACTGATGGGGAAGTAACACTCTTTTAAGAGAGTGATGGTGGACCTTAGATTCCACTAAGGGGCTGTTCTGCTTCTGCCCCAACTAAACTGGTAGGTAATTTTCCCATCTCCAGTTGGCAGGGACCTTATCCCCCAGCCCTTCCAACCTCTGATTCCACCATCTGTGGGAGCCAATCTGCCACTGCTGGGGCTGGATGGCATCATATCCCTCCTTACAGATGAAGAACCTGAACCTCAGCGAGGCAATGACAGTGCGTGACAGAGCAGGCCTAGAACCCAGGCCTCCTGTAGAATCCAGTGCTCTTTCCTCTGCCCCTCACTCTCTCTACGCGTGTGAGAGCTGGGAAAGGGTGGGCGGTCAGGAGTGACTCCGCCACATCTGGGTCCCCACGGGCTGCATCCCTACAGAGCCCTGCTTGCAGGGGAGGTGGGCCTGGGCCTGCATTGTGGGGAGAGAGGGTTGCGTGACCACCCTTTCTGATCTTCCACCTTCTCTCCAGCTTCCTAGGAACACCCAAGAGCAGTGAGGGACAAGCAGTGACTTGTCCGTCATGAGTTCTCTGCTGAATTGGGCAGTGGGCCTAATCACCACCCTGTTCTCACCCCAATCCTCACCCTCTAGGCAGGGCAGAGGGATGTCTCGCATCTCCCCACCTCACTCCCAACCTACTTACAGCTCTCTCCCAAAAACCAGAGGTAAGGACCAGAGCTGGACCCACATGACCTAGCCCAGACCGTGGACAGGCTCAGGTAGCTAGAGAGGCAGCAGTGGTTGGAGAGAGGTCTGTGCTGTGGCCGCTTAGGGGCCAGACCGCTATGAGGGCCCAATGGGTGAGGCTGATGGAGGGGGCTGACTCCAGAGGTGGGTGTGGGGGAGGCAACTGGCATAGTTTCCCATAGAGAAGCTGACTACCCCTCTCCTCACTGTCCTGGGGGACAGGGCTAGAAGGTGGGGATATCTGTGTCTCTGCAGGATAAGAGGTGGTGTGTATGGCTGGGCACTGTGGCTCACGCCTGTAATCTCAGCAGTTTGGGAGGCCAAGGTGAGCAGATCACGAGGTCAAGAGATCAAGATAATCCTGGCCAACATGGTGAAACCCTGTCTCTACTAAAAATACAAAAATTAGCTGGGTGTGGCGACACGTGCCTGTAGTCCCAGCTACTCTGGAGGCTGAGGCAGGAGAATCCCTTGAACCCAGGAAGCCGAGGTTGCAGTGAGCTGAGATCATGCCACTGCACTCTAGCCTGGCAACCAAGTGAGACTCTGTCTCAAAAAAAAAGAAAAAAAAGAGGTGGTGTGTATTGGGGTGCACACAGCCTGAGTTTGGAGGTGCTTCTATATGAGTCATTTGTCATCACTGGGCGGTACCTTCAGCCATCATCACATGTTTCTGGCCTGATTCTCATTGACCTGCTTCGATAGATACCCAAGTAGAAGTAAGAGAAGGTAATGAGTCCTATAAGGCTCTTTCTCATAGTGAAGTGGGCGCTTTGAGGAGATTGGGGTGCCCTCTGGCGGATGCTTGAGGGATTTCACTATACCTTTTCCATCCTCCATGTACAGTCATGCACCGCATAACATTCGTCCAGGATGGACCGCATATATGACGATGGTCCCATAAGATTATCATATGGCATTTTTACTGTGCATTTGATATGTTTAGATACACAAATACTTACCATTGTGTTACAGTTTCCTAAGTATTCAGTACAGTAACATGCTGTGCAAGTTTGTAGCCTAGGAGCAACAGGCTATGCTGCGTAGCCTAGGCGTGCAGTGGGCTCTACCATCCAGGTTTGTGGAGGTACACTCTGATGTGCACACCACAATGAAATCACTCAGCAACACATCCCCGCCCGTCATTACGGACGTGACTGCAGTTTCATAACCATTTCCATCCCACCCCCACTCCACTCATGGGCCCATTGAGTGGTCTCTTTATTAAGGACAAAAAGAGTTCTGGGGTCCCGAGATGGAGTTTTAACACAGGAAACCCTATTACTGTATATACAGGCAATTAATAGCAGTGATTATGTGCTTTACAAATAGCTCAATAATTCCTCACAAGCTACCCTGTGAGGTAAATACTTATCATCCCTAACTTACAGATGAGGAAATTGTGGGACAGAGAAGTTAAGTGACTTGCCTCAGGCTGCACAGCTCCTCTGGATTCCAGCTCCTCTGCTATTAAGCACTCCGCCATGCTGCCTCCCACTGATGTGGGAGGGCTCATACAGTAACACAGTCACAGCCAGGGACTTGCGTGCATGCAATAGGGAGAATTTTCCCAGTCCTCTTCTCTGACTTCCCCAAAGCTCCTCCAGCACCTCCCCAGGATGTCTCTGTCCTGACACATGAATGGAGGGTCAGAACCTCCCCTCTTTTTAGTCACTTCTGGTGGTGGAAAATGAGGGAAGAGGCTGGGCTGCTCAAAGCTCAGAGACTCCCAGGGAGAGTCAGGGTACTCTAAGTTAAATGGACCATCATCAACTGTACCAGAAGCCAGTGTAGACACGGGCTAGTCCAATGAGGTCCACACTGTCTTTCTGCTCACCACTCTCGTAGCATGGAGTGGGTCCAATGGATGATCACAAGATTTGCCTCTCTTCTGAAACCTGAAACCTGGAGGTGTGTGGGGTCAGAAGAACTCCCTTTTTTATAGAGAAGAAACGAAGCCTCTTCCCAAGACCACTCACTCAGCATGTGTTTGTTGACAATATGCTGTGAGTGCTGAGAGATAGGGCTACAAAGGCAGATAAAGAGCATATCCCTGCCCTTGAGGGACCCTGCCTTAGTAGAAGGACAGATGAGTCAGCAATGACTGTGATTTCATCTGATGGGTGTGCAGTGGGGGGTGATTACTGAAGAAAGGGGGCTGAACTCCACTTTGGTGGGACAGGAAAGACTTTCGAGGAGATGCCCTTGGGATTGGTCTTGGAGGGTGGATTATTATCCCAGGATTAATTAGCTGGGATAAGAGCATCGGTGTGAGGCACATGTAAGATGCAGCCGTCTGAAACAACAGGGCAAGTTCAGTGACCTATGTGCAAGGAACTGGCTGGAACAGAGGCTGCCTAGGAAGAGGATGGGAAATTTGCTGGGGAAGTTGAGGCCAGATCACAAAGGTCTTACTCGCCAGGCTGCAGAGTTCAGACTCAAGACTGCAAGTGCAAGCAGGGGGTAGTATCAGCCTCTTCAAAGAGCATAGATGAGGAGGGCTTGCTGCACTCAGAGGGTGGGCGAGAGGTGTCTGAGATGGTTCACTTAGTTTATGAGTGTTTTCATTAAATTTGTATGGAGTTCTCTATTAGTCAGAACTCTTTTAGTTACAGGCAGCAGAAACCCACTCAAAACCACAAAACCACTTTATATATATATATATATATATATATATATATATATATATATGGAGTCTCGCTCTATTGCCCAGGATGGAGTGCAGTGGAACAATCTCGGCTCACTGCAACCTCCGCCTCCTAGGCTCAAGCGGTTCTCCTGCCTCAGTCTTCCAAGTAGCTGGGATTACAGGAACCCACCATCACATCTGGCTAATTTTTGTGTTTTTGTTAGAGGCAGGGTTTCACCAAACCGGCCAGACTGTTCTCAAACTCCTGACTTCAGGTGATCCGCCTGCCTCGGCCTCCCAAAGTGCTGGGATTACAGGCATGAGTCACTGGGCCCAGCCCACTCAAACCAACTTTAAGAGGGAACTTGTTGGCTCACACTGGGGAGGACACTGCACTCTAAGAGTCTAAAGGGCTGAAGGAGGGAAACAGGCACCAACAGGACTGGAACTCAGGCCCCAAGGCTGCCATGGCTCCATCCTTGCCCAAATCTCATCTCCACTTGTGTCTGCTTGTCTTTTTCACACACACCGACTCCCTCCACAAGGCGAGAAGATGACCACCCGCAGCCACACGCCTATAACATCTCAACTAGCAGTCCAAACATGAAAGGGACTTTGTTCCAGTGTCTATATGACAATTCCAAAAAAGAATCTGATTGGTCCTTCTTGGGTCACTGAATTGGTCTAATCACTGCTGCCAGAGACATGAAAAACTGATTAACCCAGCCTGGTCACATGCCCACCTTTGTAGAGGAGGAGGAAGTGGAAGAGAGAAGTACCACAGCTCAGCTCCTCAGGATCATGTAGAGGGAGAGAGGCAGCTCCCCAAAGAAATGAGGGTGCAGTTATCAGGAGGTACACAAAATACAGGCTGGACAGCAAACTATAGAAGCTGCCACTTGTATGTGTCAGATGTCCCACTATAGCTGGAGGTTTGGAAATAAGATCCAGTGTCTAACTTCACATAGTTCACAATCCCGATGAGGGTTCAGATGGTTAGAAAGTATACAGTGACGGGCCAGGCACAGTGGCTCAAACCTGTAATCCCAGCACTTTGGGAGTCCGAGGTGGGCGAATCAACTGAGGTCAGAGGTTTGAGACCAGCCTGGTCAACATGGTGAAACCCCATCTCTACTAAAAATACAAAAACTACGCAGGCATGGTGGTGGGAGCCTGTAATTCCAGCTACTCGGGAGGCTGAAGCAGAATGAATCGCTTGAACCCGGGAGGCAGAGGTTGCAGTGAGCCAAGATAGTGCCACTGAACTCCAGCCTGGGTGACAAGACAGAAACTCAGTCTCAAAAAAAAAAAAAAGAAAGAAAGAAAGAAAGAAAGAAAGAAAAAGAAGAAGAAGAAAAAAAGGAAGTATACAGTGATGATGGGGCACAGAAACTTTCCAGACATTGGGAGCTCAAGAGAGGACACCCAACTCAGACTGAGGAAGAGGAAACCAGGAATCGCTTTCCTGGAAATATCACTCCTCAACTGAGTTATAGATGAATGAGAATTAGCAAAAGTATAAGACAGTTCAGGGAGAGACAGTAACATACAGAGTTATAGACCTTAGAGACTGCAGGATTCTGGCTTGGGAAAAGGGCAAACTTGCCCAATGCCTTGAGACAGGGACAAATGAGGAGGTTCAGCTTGAGGTGAGAGTTGACATTGGCACATGAGGGGGTTGAGATGCCTGTGGGCCACTCGGGTGATACCCACTGGATGACTAGATCATTTTGGACCTAGAGGTTGAGAAAAGGGATTGAGCTGTGGAGATACATTTGGGATTCATCCCATGGATGGTAGCTAAAGCCACAGGAGGACACCATCACTCAGGGTGAGCCAGAGCTGGAGGACATCCACGTTCACCGAGCGGTGGACACAGAGGGCAGACAAAGGGCAGAGTCCAGGAGGAGGATAAGCACAGGTTAGTGGCAAATTGTGAGGAAATGGTTTGCACTCCTGTATCCCAAGTGTTCTGCATGAGTCATTCTCTCTCATCTGAAGACTTCCAGGGGAAAAAGAGATTACCTACAAAGGTAAAATGAAAATCAGTTGTCAGCTGACATCTCATAAGCAATACCTGATGCAAGAAGACGGAAGAGAGCTGGGCATGGTGGCGTACACCTATAGCCTACAGCTGCTTGGGAGGCTGAGGTGGGAGGATCATCTGAGCCCAGGAGTTCCAGGCTGCTATAGGCTATAGTCATATGATGGTGCCACTGCACTCCAGCCCAAGCAACAGAGCCAGACCTTGTCTCAAAAGAAGAAGAAGGAGGAGGAGGAGGAGGAGGTCAAAGAGTAGAGTGTGCATTAAGACCGATAGTTGACCAGGCGCGGAGGCTCACACCTGTAATCACAGTAGTTGTGGAGGCCAAGTCTGCTGGATCTCCTGAGCTCAGGAGTTTGAGACCAGTCTGGCCAAGATGGCCAAATCCCATCTCTACAAAAAATACAAAAATTAGCCAGGTATGGTGACACATGCCTGTAATCCCAGCTACTTGGGAAACTGAGGCATGAGAATCACTTGAACCCAGAAGGTGGAAGCTGCAGTGAGCAGAGATCAAGCCACTGCACTCGAGTCTGGGCAACAGAGTGAGACCATATCTCAAAAACAACAACAACAACAACAAAAACCCCAAAAACACCTGATATTTGGCTGAGTGCAGTGCTCATACCTGTAATCCCACCACTGTGGGAGGCTGAGGCAGGAGGATTTCTTGAGTCTAGGAGTTCAAGACCAGCCTGGGCTCTGTAATCCCAGCACTTTGGGAGGCTGAGGTGGGCAGATTACCTGAGGTCAGGGGTTCAAGACCAGCCTGATCAACATGGTGAAATCCTGTCACTACTAAAAATACAAAAACTATCCAGGGGACAACATGGGCATGGATAACATGGTAAGACCATGTCTCTACAAAAAAATAAAAATTAAAAATTAGCTGGGCATGGCAGCATGCACTTGTATTCCTAGCTACTGGAGGCTGAGGCAGGAGGATCACTTGAATTCAGGAAGTTGAGGCTGCAGTGAGCTGTGATCAGGCCACTGCACTCCAGCCTGGGCAATAGAGTGAGACGGTGTCTCAAAAAAAAAAAAAAATCAGCTGGGTGCATGGCCATCCAGAATGAAGTTTCCACATCTAGGCTTCCATGAAGCTAAGTTTGGCCATGTGACTAAGTTCCAACTCTCCTTTCATCCTTTGCATCTTCCTCCATCCTGCTGCTTAGAAAGCCAATATGAAGCCATCCTCTTGAACCATGAGGACAAGGGTCGCATCCTAAGTGTGACACAGTGGAAAACTGGGAGGAACCTAGTGCCGTCCAGTCTTTCACAAGAGAAAGAAATAAACTTCAATTTGTCTAAGCCACTGCTATTTTGAGTCTCTTATTTATAGCTAACCTTAATCCTAACTGATATTGAGAGGAAATTATACCCAGCCAAACTATCAATCAAGTATGAGAATAAAGGAAAATCATTTTTGTATGGCAGTGATCCAAAAAGAAGTCAGGAAATAGATGTTGAAATGTATTATTTAAATTTCTAAAAGTAAGTAATAGAAGAAGTAAATAAATATGTGACTGGCAGGGATTAAAAGAAGGAAGAAGTGAAAGCGATAGCATTTATCACCTTTCATTATAGGGAGTCAGAAGCTACTGTTTAAACTTGATGGATTAGGCACAGAGATGGAAGCATAGTATTATAAGGAAAGCTAAAAATAGTTAAAAATAATTACTTCTGGGAGTGGGCTTCAGAATTGGTAGAGGGAGACTTCTTGAATTTTACTTTCTTGTATGCTTTAGATGTATACTTGTATTTGTATGTATATAGAGAAAGTGCTGGAAGATTCACACCTAACTCTTAAAGGTGTTACTCTCTAGAGAGTCAGAGTGGACCCAAAGAGGGAGGGTCTGGGGACAGACTAAGGTTTCACTTTGTAACTTTCTATGTTGTTTTGTTTTATAAAAATGAGCAGTTCAGGCTGGCCCCAGTGACTCATGTCTATAATTCCAGCACTTTGGGAGGCCAAAGCAGGTGGATCACATGAGGCCAGGAGTTCGAGACCAGCCTGGGCAACATGGCGAAACCCTGTCTCTACTAAAAATATGAAAAAAATTAGCTGGGTATGGTGGCAGACATCTGTAGTCCCAGCTACTCGGGAGGCTGAGGCACAAGGCTCGCCTGAACCCAGGAGGCACAGGTTGCAGTGAGCCAAGATCATGCCCCTACACTCCAGCCTGGGTGACAGAGCAAGACTCTGTCTCAAAACAAAACAAAAAAAGCACTTATGATTTTTGTTTTAAAAAATGTAATGTATATTTTTAAAAAGGAAGGGGAGAGGAGGTAAAGTAGCAGTGGTCCACAGTCTAGAAAATGGACTCCAGGCAGGAGAATAGGACCTGCAAGAACTCACTTCCCTGGCAGTGAAATCAGTTATTTCTTAGCAAATCAGACTGCCCAGATTGTGGCCGCTGCCTGAATTTACCTCATCTTTTGCCCTCCATGGCCAGGCCTAGGAGGAGTTTCAAGTCCTCGAGTGCCCCGCTTCCTGCTGGCATAGAGCGGGAATGACCTCAGGGCTGAGCCATTGGAAGGCCCTGTTTGCCAGGCCCGGGATTTCTCTGGTGACACAACTCCCTTAAATCCTAGTTGACCATGTGCCATTTAAATTCCGTGGGATACCATGTTCAAGGAATCAATGGCAACAATTTTGCCAAGTTATGAAATTTGACTCTGAACCTGGCTATGGTGGTGTCTGTCTCCTAGCAACAGGCCTGCAGGCTCTGATGATGCCATCTAGGCTTTAGGTTAAGGTTCTTCCTTAGAACATCTGGGGTTCACTTCCCAGCATCTTTCTGGGATTGAGACCTTGAATTTCCTTTGGGGAATTATCTCCCCCATCCCATTCTCAGACAGGATATTTAATATGGGATTGTTTCCACTCCCAAATCTAGGATGTGCCCACTCAGTATATTCCCATCTCCCTAGTCAAAATGATTGCTCAGGGATGGGCAGTTGATCTATACCAGCCCGGAGTGAATCACAGGACTTTTGCTGGGAACACTGTGAAATGGTCTCGCTCTTTCTTGCTGGTATCGAATAAGAGCCTATAGCCCCAGGAGCTGCTGAGATTCCAATAAGGGGAGGGCTGCTGGGATTACAAGGAAAGTTATTTGACACTGTGCATGTAGAACAGAGAGATAGAAAGCAGAAAACAAAACAAAACAATAAAAATAGACTATGGGTATAACAGATCATTTCCTCTGACAACTCTTAAACTTGAGCATAGAGAAGAAAATTCAGCTTTTGCAGTTACACACAGCACACAATTGTCTCTTGGTGGTCTTAGATCACTGGACACAGATAGATTGAATCTTTCTTTATGAAGTTAATTATCCAACTTCCTCGGATGGTTCAGCTTAAGAGAAAGATTTTTGTTACCTCGTAGCATTGTATTGAAGACCACAGGAAGTAAATTATGTTCAATATCTCACATTTTCCATCAAGTTCCCAGTAATTTCAATACTTTTGGCCACATAATCTGGGACCCAAGATACAATAGGAAATGGTGAAGCCAGCTAATCCTCTACCATGAGAATAGTTACTTTCCCAAGTTGGAAAGAGGGGCTTTTCATTGCATTCCACACAACTTGTCCAGGTTCACTTGTCAAATTCTGTTGCTTACATCACCCAACTTCTGGTACCAGTTCTGTATGGTCAAGAGTCTTTTAATTGCAAATAAACAACCCCACTCAATTTAAACAAAAGGTGACTCACTCTGTCATGAAATGGAAAAGGCAGGAATATATTGGAAACAAGGACCAAATACTGCTTAGATCATCTCTCCTCTCTATTATCTTGGTTTCTCACTTCATGTTTCAGCCTCATTGTCTCCCAAATTAGAATGACTTTATCCATGCAATTAGAGGATGCTGGCTACCAGTGGCATCCAGGATGATACCCAAAAACCATAACTAGGGAAAAAATAAGCCTTTTCTATCAACTGCAGCCATAAAAATCCCAAGAAGGGTTTTGATTGGTTTGTCTTGGGTCATGTGCCAATCTTCGTCCAGGAGCATGGGATGCTGTGATTGACTTGTACTGTATGCACTCCTGAAGCTGTCATCAGAAATATGGGGGAAGAGGATGCTTAGTAGAGGGGAAAAAAAAGCCACTGGAAGAATTAATGAAAAGACTGAGTAAAGTGGCCAGATATAAGATAAATACACAGAAACTAATGATTCTATAGACATTGACAATTACTCATTAGAAATAGCTAGTTAATAACATTCCATTTACAATTTTTAAAAAACTCTGTGATGATGTAATAATATATCTAACAAGAAATTTCAAGAAAACTATGACTCTTCAATGTTGGACATAAAATACAGCAGTAATAAATATAAAGAATCTTTGGTTTTAAATGGAAGCACCCAATATTCTAATGCAGTAGATATACTCCTCCAAGGCCAGGCACGGTGGCTCACGCCTGTAATCTCAGCACTTTGGGAGGCCGAGGTGTTCAGATCACATGAGGTCAGAAGTTCAAGACTAGCTTGGCCAAGGTGGTGAAACTTCGTCTCTGCTAAAAATACAAAAATTACCTGGGCATGGTGGTGTGCACCTGTAATCCCAGCTACTCAGGAGGCTGAGGCAGGAGAATTGTGGTACTGCACTCCAGCCTGGGTGACCCAGAAAGACATGCCCAGATTAACACATTCAATAAAAACAGTATCTTTTTTAAAAAAAAAAGTACTTGAGGCCAGGCTCAGTGGCTCACACCTGTAATCCTAGCACTCTGGGATGGCAAGGCAAGCAGATCTCCTTGAGCTCAGGAGTTCCAGACTAGCCGGGCAACATGGTCTGTAATCTCAGCACTTTGGGAGGCTGAGGAGGACCGATCACTTGAGGTTCAGGAGTTCAAACCAGCCTGGCCAACATGGTGAAACCCCATTTCTTCAAAAACTACAAAAATTACCTGGGCGTGGCAGTGCGCCTGTGATCCCAGCTACTTGGGAGGCTGAGGTGGGAAGATTGTTTGAGCCTGGAAGGCAGTGGGAGGTTGCAGTGAGCCACGCATCCAGCCTTGGCAACAGAGCTAGACTCTGTCTCAAAAAATAAATAAATAAATAAATAAAAATACAATCAGCAAGTGTACGGAAGAACCTAACGTCATCAACCAACAAGATCTCATTGACACTTACAGAACATTACAATTGACAGCAGGGTGAACATTATTTTCAAGTACCCACAAGATGTATACCAAAATATACCACATCCTGGGCCATAAAATTATCTCAATAATTTTTTTTGAGACAAAATCTTGCCCTGTCACCCAGGCTGAAGTGCAATGGCATGATCTCAGCTCACTGCAACCTCTGCCTCCCAGGTTCAAGTGATTCTCCTGCCTCAGGCTCCTGAGTAGCTGGAATTACAGGCACCTGCCACCATACCTGACTAATTTTTGTATTTTTAGTAGAGACAGGGTTTCACCATGTTGGCCAGGCTGGTCTTGAACTCCTGACCTTAGGTGATCTGCCTACCTCAGCCTACCAAAGTGCCAGAATTACAGGCTTGAGCCACTGAGCCTGGCCAACAATTTTTAAATAATTAAAATTATATAGAATGTGTTATTCATGGAATAAAACTACAAACCAATAATAGAAAGATAAGAAAATCTCCAAACACTTGGAACTAAACAGCACATTTCTAAATAATCCATGGATCAAAGAGAAAGTCTCAAGGGAAATTTAAAAATACATTCAACTAAATAAAAATGCAACATCAAAATATGTGGGACAGGCATATGAAACAGTGCTGAGAGAGAATTCTTTTTTTTAAAGACAAGGTCTCAGCTGAGCACAGTGGCTCACGCCTGTAATTCCAGCACTTTGGGAGGCTGAGGCTGGCGGGTCACCTGAGGTCAGGAGTTTGAGACCAGCCTGACCAAGATGGAGAAACCCCATCTCTTCTAAAAATACAAAATTAGTTGGGCGTGGTGGTGCATGTCTGTAACCCCAGCTACTCGGAGGGCTGAGGCAGGAGAATCATTTGAACCTGGGAGGTGGAGGCTGCAGATCATGCGACTGCACTTCAGCCTGGGCAACAAGAGTGAAACTCCATCTCAAAAAAAAAAAAAGAGAGACAGGGTCTTACTCTGTCTCCCAGGCTGGAGTGCAGTGGTATCATCTCAGTTCATCAAAAGTTTCACCTCCTGGCCTCAAGCAATCCTCTCACCTCATTCTCCTGAGTAGCTGAGACTACAGGTGTTCACCACCATACCTGGGTTATTTTAGTGTTTTTAGTAGAGATAGAGTTTCACCATGTTGGCCAGGCTAGTCTTTAACTCATAGCATCAAATGATCCACCCACCTCAGCTTCCCAAAGTGCTGGGATTACAGGTGAGCCATAGTGCCCAGTCATGAGAAAGAAATTTCTAACACTAGATACATACATTAGAAAAAAGGAGGCTGGGTGGGGTGGCTCACACCTGTAATCCAAGCACTTTGGGAGGCCAAGGCAAGCAGATGACCTGAGGTCATGAGTTGGAGACCAGCCTGGCTAACATGGCGAAACCCTGTTTCTACTTAAAAATACAAAAATTAGCTAGGTCTGGTGGCGTGCACCTGTAATCTCAGCTACTTGGGAGGCTGAGGCAGGAGAATCACTTGAACCTGGGAGGCGGAGGTTGCGGTGAGCCGAGAGCATGCCATTGCACTCCAGCCTGAGCAACAGAACAAGACTCTGTCTCAAAAAAAAAAATTGACAGAAAACAAATTAATAGATAATCAACCAGGGTTAAGGAGAGGGTGAGATCCAGAGGGAAATAGGTGTCACTATAAATGAGCAATAGGATCCTTGGGGTGATGGAAATGTTCTGTATCTTGACTGCATTAATGTTGGTATCTATGTTGTGATACCGTGCTATAGTTTATAAGTGTTACCATTGGGAAAACTGGATAACGGATACATGGGATTTCTGTATTATTTCTTTTAAAAATTTTTTTATTGTTGTTGTTGTTGAGATGCAGTCTCCCTCTGTAGTGCAGTGGCACAATATTGGCTCATTAAAACCTCCACCTTCCAGGACCAAGCGATGCTCCTGCCTCAGCTTCCTGAGTAGCTGGAACTACAGGTGTGCACCAACATGACCAGTTAACTTTTGTATTTTTAGCAGAGATGGGGTTTCACCATGTTGGCCAGGCTGGTCTCAAACTCCTGACCTCAAGTGATCCACCCACCTTGGCCTCCCAAAGTGCTGGGATTACAGGTGTGAGCCACCATGCCCGGCCTCTGTATTATTTCTTACAACTTTTTATGAATCTACAATTATCTCAAAGTAAAATGTGTCATTTTTACTTAAAAAGTATGTAATTGGCATAGTAACAGACAAATGAATAAAAGGAAAAAATACAGACTAATACTAATGTATACCTTGGAATTCAAATATAATAATGATGGCATTGTAAATAAATGGGGAACAAATGGACCAGCCAACAAATGGTGTTACTAGAGGATAATGACACCTCAAAGGGACCTCAAAGGACCTCAAAATATAGTAGCTCAAAGGGACCTCAAAATATAGTAGCTCAAAATATAGGGACCTCAAAATATAGTAGCTCGAATAAGAAATACATGTACTTTTTTCCTTGGAGACTTTTAGACTTAGGGTGTGTAGGTGGCTCACCTGTGGGGACAAGCAGAGATTATTAGTCAGGTGTCCCAGAGTTTGAAGATATGACAGCAGTCTCTGCCTGAATTTTGTTAACAATCCCTCTTAGTATCAAGTTGGTCAGAAACTTCTAGCTGGACAACAAGGCAGACTGCGCTTTTTTTTATTTTTTTGAGATGGTCTTTCACTCTTGTTGCCCAAGCTGGAGTGCAATGGGGTGATCTCGGCTCACTACAACCTCTGCTTCCGGGGTTCAAGCAATTCCCCTGCTTCAGCCTCTCGAGTAGATGGGATTACAGGTGGTACAGGCACGTGCCACCGTGCCCGGCTAATTTGTTGTATTTTTAGTAGAAACGGGGTTTCACCATGTTAGCCAGGATGGTCTCGAACTCCTGACCCCAGGTGATCCACCCACCTCAGCCTCCCAAAGTGCTGAGATTACAGGCATGAGCCACCACGCCCGGCCAGACTGTGCATTTTAATGTGATGGAACATTAGACCCTCAAACAACACGGCTTTCAACTATATGAGTCCACTTGTACACAGATCTTTTCCAATAAAAATTACACCAAGTGTCCCAGGCTTTCCTGTCTCCCCTTCCACCTCCTCCAACTCTTCCATCTCTGCCACCCCTGAGACAGCAAGTCTTCCTCCATCTCTTCTTCCTTCATCTCCCCAGCCTACTGAAGAGGAAGATGACAAGGTTGAAGACCTTTTTGATGATCCACTTTCACTTAATGAATAATAAATATATTTCCCCTTTCCTATGACTTCTTTAAGGACATTTCCTTTTATCGAGCTTACTTAATTGTAAGAATATAGTATACAAGGCCGGGTGCGGTGGCTCATGCCTATAATCCCAGCACTTTGGGAGGCCAAGGTGGGCAGATCACTAGGTCAAGAGATCAAGACCATCCTGACCAATATGGTGAAATCCTGTCTCTACTAAAAATACAAAAATTAGCTGGGCATGGTGGCGCATGCCTGTAGTCCCAGCTACTTGGGAGGCTGAGGCAGGAAAATTGCTTCAACCCAGGAGGTGGAGGTTACAGTGAGCCAAGATCGTGCCATTGCACTCCAGCCTGGGTAACAAGAGCGAAACTCCGTCTCAAAAAAAAAAAAAAAGAATATAGTATACAATGCATATAATATACACAATGTCTGTTAATTAATTGTTTATGTTATTGGTAAGGTTTCCAATCAATGGTAGATAAGTTTTTGGGCAATCAAAAGTTTATGCAGATTTTCTTTTCTTTTTTTTTTTTTTGAGACGAAGTCTCACTCTGTCACCCAGGCTGGAGTGCAGTGGCACAATCTCGGCTCACTGCAATCTCCGCCTCCAAGGTTGAAGTGATTCTCCTGCCTCAGCCTCCTGAGTAGCTGGGATTACAGGCGTGTGCCACCATGCCTGGCTAATTTTTGGTATTTTTAGTAGATAGGGTTTCACCATGTTAGTCAGGCTGGTCTCGGACTCCTGACCTTGTGATCCATTCACCTTGGCCTCCCAAAGTGCAGGTGAGCCACCGCTCCCGGCTTATGCAGATTTTCAACTGCACGAAGTTTCAAGGGTCCACTGTGTGTGTATATAAATAAATAAATATGTAAATTTGTATGAAATACAGAGTATAGATAAATTAAATGACATCATGAGAAAGCAATCAGCCAGATCCAGACAGTGAGATACTTCTCTACAGAACAGCTGATTCGGCTATGTAAAAAGTCAACAGCATTTTTAAAAAAGGAGAGGTGGGAGGACTATTCCCCATTAAAAGAGGGAGAATAACAACAAAATATCAGATATAGACTTTGTTTGGAATCGGGGCAATCGAATCAGTAGTGAAAGACATTTAGGGTACAGTGAGGTAAATATGGATAAGGAGTCAATAAAAGAACATACTGGAAATTATTGTTGATTTTGTCACGCATGATAGTGGCATTGTGGTTATGTGACAAAAATGTTCTTGCTTTTCAGAGATGAAGATTGAAATATTTGGAGGTGAAATATCATGATATTAGTAACTTAGTTTAAAATGCCAAAAAAAAACCAAAGCAATATAGCAAAATGTGAATAATTATTAAATCTAATAAATTTTTTGTATGCTCAAAATTTTTTTTTTTGAGACAGAGTCTTGCTCCCTTGCAAGGCGCCAAGCTGGAGTGCAGTGGCACAATCTCGGCTCACTGTAACCTCCGCCTCCCGGGTTCAAGCAATTCTCCTGCCTCAGCCTCCCGAGTAGCTTAGGACTACAGGTGCGCACCACCATGCCCAGCTAATTTTTGTATTTTTAGTAGAGACAGGGTTTCACCATGTTGGCCAGGATGGTCTCGATCTCTTGACCTCATGATCTGCCCACCTCAGCCTCCCAAAGTGCTGGGATTATAGGCATGAGCCACTGCGCCCAGCCGAAAATTTTTATAAGTTTCAAAAGAATGAAGTTGTCACTGAGTACAGCATGCAGGAGAGACTCTGTGGCCCTGCTGATGTTCAAGGGCCTCCTTGGACTGTGTTGTCTGGTCTCTGCCAAGCTACTGTCAGCCTCACAGGCTTGGTTCCCATCCAGGTGAATCTCATTTAGACATCCCCCTTTTAACTCTCATTTAAACATCTCACTGTTACTCCAAAGTCATAGCATCTGTCTAAAATGTGTACCCACTGCTTCTTCACTGATCTGAAATCCTAGATTTCTTTGGCAGGTATTGAACATGAGAAGCAGACAGGACTTGGCTATGACCCTCCACTTCAGACTGTGACTGTGGTCCTCACCACCAGGCCAGAAGCTTCAGTTGTTCTTTCTCACTTTGAACTCCACAATCGGAAATTGGCTATAGGCAAAGCTTCATGAGCTTTTGCTACTCATATGGAACCTACACCAATACTTCAACAAGACCTAGGAATGGCAGGGTCAACCTCTGATAGATCAGAAAATAATTTACACAGTGATAAAATGAGGATGTGATCTCTGTCTCTCTACCCCCACAGCTTTTCGCCTTGTTTCTTAACAGTCTGATATTAGTTTAGGATGAGCTGGTGCCATGTCCTCCCACTATAGGAACAGACTGTGCAGCATCTTCATCCTCTTACTCACAATAATGTGATTTGCTTATTATAACTGGGAAGGGATGTCTTAATTGAGGTTCTCTTAGTAGTCCCAGACTCCCACTACAAACTGAAGGAAACTTGTTATCACAACATGGAAGTGACTCAAGGGACAAAGAGAGGAAAGTTAAGTAGAACTTTAAAGGGAACTGGAACCAGGAAATTCTTTTTCACTCTTACTCTCATCTTGCTATCACTCAATCTCTTCTTATATTTTATCCCTCTGTCTCCTTGCATATCTTCTGCTCCAACTCCACGAACTGTATTCTCTGCATCTTCACATGCTTGGCTGACCTGTTGCACCACAGTTTAGACAACCCAAACTCAAGCACCACCCCAAAGTAACTAATGACTCTCAACCTCAATTCTTTCATGTGTCAATCCACTTTTGATCAGTCATGATGGGGATGAGGTAGGGCAGGGTCACAGCATATAAACATGGCCTTCTGAGGCTTACCCCTGGAGGAGGGTATGGGTGACATTTTCAGAAAGGAGGAGTATGGTATACGGTGTCTATTATTTTGCCCCAAAAAAGGTTACGGTTTGACTATTCATTTAACTGATATATAGCTGGTAATCCCACATAGTCAGTTATGTCTTCAATTATGTTGACATTTTTAAGACCACCCAAAAAATGTCAGGTAGCTATTCAGCATATTAAATTAAATAAAAGAAATCTATTAGGAGAAAACTAAGATACAAAGATAAAGGGCCAGGATGAAGGAAAGATAGATGAGGTAAGACAAAACTGAAAAGAAAACTAAAATCCAATGGCAGAATTTAAACTTCCAATGAAAGCTCTAAAGATCACACTTGAACTGGGGGAAAGCCAAATCAGTGCGGTGAAAGACCATTTTGATATCGCATGTGGCTGAACATGATTCAATCATCTTTCTGTGCCACAATTTCTCTTATGTCACATAAGAATACTTGTCATATTGAGATATGAGCTCAGGAAGTTGTGTTTTTCAGATGTTTTCTGAAGTAGTTTCTGCATCCCTTTTCCCTGTCTGGAAAAACCCATGACAATCTAGGAATAAGTAGCTTAGGCAGGCTGGGTTTTTTGTTTGTTTGTTTGATTGATTGATTGAGACAGAGTCTCACTCTGTCTTCCAGGCTGGAGTGCAATGGCATGATCTTGGCTCACTGCAATCTCCGCCTCCCAGGTTCAAGCGATTCTCCCACCTCAGCCTTCCAAGTAGCTGGGACTACAGGTATGTCCCACCACACCTGGCTAATTTTTTATTTTTAGTAGTGATGGGGGTTTATCATGTTGCACAGGCTGGTCTTGAACTTGTGAGCGCAATCGATCCACCCACCTCAGCCTTCCAAAGTGTTGGGATTACAGGCGTGGGCCACCACACCTGGCTGGAGTCTAAGAAAAGATTAAACTACTGTTCAATCTAGTCCTGATCCAACAGTTACTTTTTTTTTTAAGCCGGTCAAATTTAGCAGTGGGGATTTTTATACCAACTTTAGTGACAATAATGCTAATAAGTTCTGATAACCCACTACCATCAGACCAGCCCCCAACAGTTACTTTTATACCCAGCTGTTTATAACTCTCACTATATCAACTCTTATAAAATATAGCATATTAAGAGATAGTTGTAACCACAGACACTCACAAAGGCATTCATGTAAATCATAAGTACAGATATTTATCCTTCTGGACCACTGCCTCCTTAGAAATTAATCTTCAGCCATCCCCAAGTTAATATGCCACTACTAAGATAACTTTGGAAATCTCTCCCAGATGACAGAATATAAAGTCAAAAAATGAAAGCAAAGTAATAGGAAGAGAAACAAAAGCTAAGTGCAGTGGCACACGCCTGCAATCTCAGCATTTAGAAAGGCTAAGGCGGGCAGATTGCTTGAGCCCAGGAATTTGAGACCAGCCTGGGCAAAATGGTGAAACCTTGTCTCTACTAAAAACACAAACATTTAGCTGAGCATGGTGGCATGTGCCTGTAGTCCCAGCTACTTAGGAGGCTGAGGTGGGAGAATCACCTGAGCCCAGGAAGTCAAGGCTGCAGTGAGCTGTGATAGTGTCACTGCACCCCAGCCTGGGCAATGGGAGTGAGATCCTGTCTAAAAAAATAAAAATAATAAAAATTTTCTTTAAAAAAGGAGAGAAACAGAGGATTGAGATCAAGTCAAAGAATAATGGATGTCTCTGAAAAATAACTAGTAGCTGGATGGGAAGTAATCAGAGACAAAACAGAAGAAAACTTGCCTGAAATTTGGGGATGGGGGTAAAGAAAGAAGAAGGCCAATCCATGAAGGCTGAAAAAAATGTACCAGGTTTCATTTAAAATTGATGAAGCGTGTTTAGGTTAAAATTTGTACATTGGTTACTAAAATGATAATATAGGAATTTTTCAAATATATGAAACCACAGGAGCAAAGAGAACAGCAGAGGAAGAGGAAGCAGACAATCATTTCAACAAGTTTTTGGAAAGCAGATGGGGGAGCAGCGCGTGATTAGGCAACATGGAGCTACAGCCTACAATGTTACAAACAGGATGAACAACGAGTGAAGTGATGTACCCCCAAAGAGTGCTTAAGGGGCTCAGAACTTGGCACAGTAGAAGGTGGGATTGAGGCATGGTACTGACAATTGGTGGATTAGCTAAAAGTTTGAAATCAGAGGTATCAAGATGCCCATGACGCCTTCCCACCCTGAGCAACAAAAGAACCATTTCACTGCCACCACCACCTAGAAGTATAGAGGGTCATTCTCAAAGAAAATGAGAGGAAGAGGCATGGGACTTGGGGATACCCAAGACAGTGGCTAGGAAAGGTGAGGCAAAACTGGAAGAAGAAAATGTAAGTGAAAGGTTGCAAAAGAATAAATTAACCCCTTAGTTTCTCTTCTCATATTTCACTCCTACAATATTCTCCAGTCCGTTGGTAAGAAATTTGGAAGAGTCTCTTTAGGGAGAACTCAAATCTCTACTCACAACATCATGAGGGCCCCAACCTAATAAATCAGCTCCCAGTGTTATGGTAGTAAACCAGTTCTCTGGGAGGAAGTATGCTCTTGTTTGAAGAACTTTTTAGCCAGGAGTTCAAGACCAACCTGGCCAACATAGTGAGACTCAGTACCAATGGGGAAAATGATAACATTTATAAGAAACAAGCCCAGGGAAGTTTACAAAGAGAACTTCTCTAAAAGAACTTATAAAGAATTTAAAGAAGTAGGTAAATGATCCCCCAAAAAAGAGAAATGCAAAAAAGGGAAAATGAACCAAAAGAATGGTAACATAAAGGTAAGTCCAGGGCCGGGTGCAGTGGCTCACGCCTGTAATCCCAGCACTTTGGGAGGCCAAGGCGGGTGGATCACCTGAGGTTGGGAGTTTGAGACCAGCCTGACCAACATGGAGGAACCCTGTCTCTACTAAAAATACAAAATTAGCCAGGTGTGGTGGCACATGCCTGTAATCTCAGCTACTCAGGAGGCTGAGGCAGGAGAATCGCTTGAACCCAGGAGGCAGAGGTTGCAGTGAGCTGACATGGTGCCGTTGCACTCCAGCCTGAGCAACAAGAGTGAAACTCCATCTCAAAAAAAATAAACAACAACAAAAAAGGTAAGTCCAAACAAGCATATTCTCAATAAAATAATAAAGGAGTCCAATTTTTAGGTGTTAAAAAAAGAAAGAACTGAAATGAGTAAGTTGAGAGGAGAAAAACATGAATGGAAAACAGGATATTAGAATGGCTACTAAAATGATAATACAGGAGTTATTATCAATAAGTCAGAAGAAGGAAGTAAGTCTTTATTAGTAAGTCAGAAAGAGGAACAGTAAATCAGAAGGAGGAAGATCAGAACTAAAGTGATCTAAAATTATTTTATTGTTCAGAAAGGAGGAAAAAAATCAATCATTTTTAAATATACTTATTAAAATGTATAGATAAACCACTAAAATAAATAAATAATAGCATTTCAAACAAGCGTAAGAAAAAAAAAGTGTAATAAATAGGAGGAAACTGAGCTGAGCATGGCGGCTCACTCCTCTAACCCCAGTGCTTTGGGAGGTCAATGCAGGAGGATCACTTGAGGCCAGGAGTTCAAGAGCAGCCTGGGCAATATAACTAGGCCCTGTTTCTACAAAAAAAAAATTAATTTAACTAGGCTTCATAGTGTGTGCACATCTGTAGTCCTAGCTACTGGGGAGGCTGAGGCAGGAGGATCACTTGAGCCCAGAAGTTCAATGCTGCAGTGACCTATGATCACACCACTGCACTCTAACCTAAGTGACAGAGTGAGACCCCATCAGAGGTGGGGTCAAAAAAGGGTGGGGGAAAGCATCCCCCAAAAGACAAGAAAGCAGCGCTTGAGGTTCTGGCCAGTGCAATAAGACAAGGAAACTAAGTTAGAAGCATAATGATTAGAAAGAAGGAAATAAAACTCTCATTTTTTGAAATAATATCATTTGCCACAGAGAGAGCTCTAAAGAATTTATATGAAATCCCCCCCAAAATAATGAGACTTTAGCAACGTGGCTGATCTCATGATCAATATACAGAAATCGATTGTAATTCTGCAAACCAGTAACAACTAGGAAACATGTATTTTAAATGATGCTTCTTACAGAGAAAAAAATAAATACCCAAGACTAAAGTTAACAAAAGATATAAAAGACCTACACCTACAAATTGGAAAATTTTACACAAGAGTGCCAAAGATGACCTAAATAAATGAAGAAATATCCCATGTTCGTGTATAGAAAGACAATATCACAAAGTTATCTCTTCTCTCAAATTGAACAATAGATTTAGTCCAACCTCAGTACAAATCTTAATCAGGTTGTCATGAAAATTTCCAAGTTATTACATATTGCATATAAAAGGGCAAAGAGCTAGGGATAGCCAAGGCACTTCAGAAGAAGAAATTTCAAAAAGAGGACTTTGCTTACGAGAAGTAGTACGTGAGACTAAGACCATGGGCAAAAGAAAGACTATTCAACAGCCAGGCACGGTGGCTCACGACTGTAATCCTAGCACTTTGGGAGGCTGAGGCAGGTGGATTGCCTGAACTCAGGAGTTTGAGACCAGCCATGGGCAACATGGTGAAACCCCGTCTCTACCAAAATACAAAAAATTAGCCGGGCGTGGTGGCATGCGCCTGTAGTCCCAGCTACTCGGGAGGCTGAGGCAGGAGAATTGCTCGAACCCAGAAGGCAGAGATTGCAATGAGCCGAGATTGCTCCAGCCTGGGAGACAGAGCCAGACTCTATCTCCAAAAAAAAGAAAGAAAGACTATTCATCGGGCGCGGTGGCGCCTGCCTATAGTCCCAGCTACTCAGGAGGCTGAGGCTGGAGGATGGCTTGAGCCCAGGAGTTCTGGCCTAGAGTGTACTATGCTGATTGGGTGTCCGCACTAAGTTCGGCGTCAGTATGGTGACCTCCCGGGAGCAGGGGACCACCAGGTTGCCTAAGGAGGGGTGAACCGGCCCAGATCGGAAAAGAAGCAGGTCAAAACTCCTGTGCTGATCAGTAGTGGGATCTCGCCTGTGAATAGCCACTTCACTCCAGCCTGGGAAACATAGTGAGACCCCGTCTCTAAAAGAAAAAAGTAAAAAAAAAAAAAAAAAAAAAAAAGAAAGAAAGAAGACTATTCAACAAAAACAAACAAACAGGAAAAATTGGAAAACAAAAACAAAATGAATCCTTCCCCCATACCATATGCTAAAAGGAATTAAATGTCAAATGCAAAATTTCAAATTCTATGGAAAAAAAATACAGATGAATATCTTTCTGACCTTTAGTTAGAAAAAGTTTTCTTAAATGAGACAAGGAAAAGTACTAACTATAAAATGTTGGCCAGGTGTGGTGGCTCATGCCTATAATACCAACACTTTGGGAGGTCAAGGTGGGAGGATCACTTGAGGTTAGGAGTTCAAGACCAGGTGACATAGTGAAACCTCATCTCTACAAAAAAAATTTTAAATTAGCCAGGCATGGTGGCAAATGCCTGTAGTCCTCGCTGCTGGGGAGGCTGAGGTGAAAGGATCACTTGAGGCCAGGAGTTTGCAGCTGCAGTGAACTATAATGACACCACTGCACTCTAGCCTGAGTGGCAGAATAAGACCCTGTCTCTTAAGAAAAAAAAATTGCTAAATTTAACTACATTAAAATTACAAATTTTTGTTTATCAGAAAACTACTTTAAAGAAAATGATAAGAGGAACAATAATATAGAGGAAGACAATTGGAATATAAATAACCAAATAATGGTTGATATCAAGTCAAGAATATATAAAGAACCAGAATCAATGAGAAAAAGACAAATACCCTAGGCCGGGCGTGGTGGCTCATGCCTGTAATCCCAGCACTTTGGGAGGCCAAGGCGGGTGGATTGCTTGAGGTCAGGAGTTCGAGACCAGCCTGGCCAACACCGTGAAACCCCGTCTCTTAAAAAAAAAAAAAAGAAAAGAAAAAGAAAAAGAAAAATACCCTAATAGCAATATAAGCAAAAGATATGAACAAATCATTTTTACAAACCTATGATTAGAAAGCATATGAAAAGGCTGGGCGCAGTGGCTCACACCTGTAATCCCAGCACTTTGGGAAGCTGAGGCAGGTGGATTATGAGGTCAGGAGTTCAAGACCAGCCTGGCCAAGATGGTGAAACCCTGTCTCTACTACTTCAGCCTGGGCAACAGAGTAAGACTCGGTCTCAAAAAAAAGACAGAAAGAAAGAAAGAAAAAGCATTTTCAGTATGGCTCCAATTTTATAAAATATTTCTGTCTAACCCATCTAATGTTAATAATAATTCTTAATAGATAAGATTTGAGATAATTTATTGTTGTCTTTATACTTTTCTTCATTGCTTGAATTCTTTAAAAAAAAAAAAAAGCATGTACTGGCTGGGCATGGTGGCTCACGCCTGTAATCCCAGCACTTTGGGAGGCCAAGGCAGGTGGATCATCTAAAGTCAGGAGTTTGAGACCAGCCTGGCCAATATGGCGAAACCCTGTCTCTACTAAGAATACAAAAATTAGCTGGGCATGGTGGTACATGTCTGTAATCCCAGCAACTCAGGAGGCTGAGGTAGGAGAATCACTTGAACCCGGGAGGTAGAGGTTGCAGTGAGCTGAGGTGACGCCATTGCACTCCAGCCCGGACAACAAGAGCGAAATTCTGTCTCAAAAAAAAAAAAAGCATGTATCATTTTACAAACAAAATTCAGTGTGTGTATAAAGAGACAGAGAGACAGAAACAGCTAGAAACTGTTAGTAACAATAGCTTACACAGTGAGTGCTTTGTGTTTGTCAGGCACTGTTCTGATTTTTTTTTTTTTTTTTTTGAGACTGAGTCTTTCTCTTGTCACCAAGGCTTGAGGGCAGTGGCATGATCTTGTCTCACTTCAACCTCCGCCTCCCAGGTTCAAGCAATTCTCCTACCTCAGCCTCCTGAGTAGATGGGATTACAGGTTACAGGTGGCCGCCACCACACCCAGCTAATTTTTGTATTTTTTTTAGTAGAGATGGGGTTTTGCCATGTTGGCCAGGCTGGTCTTGAACTCCTGACCCCAGATGATCCACCCACCTCAGAATCCCAAACTGCTGGGATTACAGGCGTGAGTCACTTCGTCTGGCCTGTCCAGCACTGTTCTTAAACTCTTTATATGTATTAGCTTGAATCACATAAAATAGCTAATATTTGGCTTTTTGACCTACAAAAGTGGTAATTTCACATGGTTCATTTTATATTTATTAATTTAAGCCTTGAATAACCCTAGAGATAAAGGTGGAGGGCTGCCAGAAGTGCAAAGAGAAATCAAGTGCCATCCCCTCACAGCACCCCTGCCCCTGCTCCCAGCTCAGCCCTTGCACTCCCCGTCCAAGGTCAGGGTGCACATACAGCCCAAGGGATGCTTCTCTGCTCCAAGATGCCTCAAGAAGGAGCATCAACCATCCCCCTGAGTGCTGAAGCCAGAACATGTGGCCTTGCTCTAACTCAGCTGGAGTCGTTTCAGGGTTTTAGCAGGCACCCCAGAAATGAAAGCCAACAAACACCTTGGGGTACAACCCCCAATCGAGTCCCCATCCATGTCCTCCCATGCTGGCACTGAGGCAGGCACATCCAACAGTTTTATGTTTATTTTCAGAAAGTGATGAAGACGAAAGAAATATATCCAGACACCACTCTCCGTACAATAAATAGCCTCCCCCATTCAAAAAAAAAAAAAAAAAAGAGAAAAAGTAAAGAAAACACACACACACACACACACACACACACAACCACCACAAACAATATCTTTGCCATCCCCCCTTTCCAGCCCCTTCCTCTGCTCCCCACTGTGTTTGAGCAGGGGGAGCCCAGCCAGCTGCCCAAAGTCACCTGAGTCCTCTCCCTGATCCTGGCTGGCTGATGGTTATAAAATACATGTATTTGTTCTTTTCGGATCAGGGATTAACACACACGCCAACAACAAGGTTGAAAGTTACTGTACAAAGGAAGAAAGTGGAGTCTCCTGATCCCACGTCCCGCACCTGACCCTTCCCACCCCACTAGAAGCAAAAGCTCCTTCATGTCCAAGACTTTCTAGTCTTCTTTTCTCTAGCTGGAAACCAAGAGCAAGAAGCAGCACCAGGTAAACGACTGTAGTTAGGGCAGAGGAAGGGGCAGGGGCACCCCTCTCAGGTTTCATCGTGGGCCAGGAAGCAGCCAGTGAACCCCAGTATCCTTCTTGAGTCCCGCTTCCCCAGCCAACTACTATACAGAGAAGGGTCAGAGGGAGCGTGGGGCTTCTCAGTCCTTCATCTGTTCCTAAATTAGTCGGCTTCCTCCAGCCTAGTAACACTGTTTCTGTTTCTTTCACCATGTCATCTGCTCAGTTGGGAAAATAGTTATAAAACTGGCCTTCAGCTTCCTTATCAAAAGGAGAAGGGGCCCCAGCAGGGGAGGAGCTGTCACCACTGGAAGGATAGGGGGACACACGCCTCTTCTTAGAGTCTCCTTCGCCCAGTCCTGAATCACTGGATTCTGGCCGGATGGGGGTGATCTCAGTCCACACCGAGGGGGGACCCTGGTCTTCTGGTCCCCGCCCCTCTGAGCCTCCAGGGCCAGGTTCCATGGGCAGAGTCCGCATGGGGTGGAACCAGCTGGCTGGGCCCATCTTGGGAGGGTACTGGGGGGCCACAGGCCAGCCAGCTCCAGGTGCCAAGACCTCCTGGCCTCGGTAGTAGGGCATGGTGGGCCCAGGGGCAGAGGGCAGGAATGTGGGCTTCACGCTGACTGCTCGAAACTCAGCCTCATAGCTGTGGTCCCGGGGGGCCCCCAGCCAGTAAGGCTGGGGAACCACATCCTTCGCCTGGCCAGGAAGGTCGGGGTAGAAACGGCTGGGAACAGGATACTGGTTGGGTAGGAGAGGAGAGTAGTGGTCTCCCCCAAGGAATTGACAGTTGGGTCCAGGCGGGGAGGGGATGCTGGTGTCAACAGATGCATACATGCTAGAAAAAAAAATAAGGCAAGAAAACGGGTCACAAGCAGAACCAGTCACCTGTGAGCCGACCTGTTTCATGTGTCCCTTCCCTGACCCGCCTTCCCTGGCCTGCCCCCGTCTAGCACCTGCCCCTGACTCTCCTGCCCTTAGGGGCCAGGAGAGGACGTGTCTCAGGACGGACCAAAGCTGAGTTGAACCCAGTAGCACTTACGACTCAAAGTTCTCCCGGAATCCTTTGGCAAAGGGGTTATTATCAATTTTCAGCTGAGTAATCTAGAGAGAAGGGAATAGAGTCACCTGAGTCCTGAGTCTGGAGCTAGGGAACTTCCCAAATCCCCCCAAGGGAGACAGGAGGCCCCACTCTGCCCTCCTCCCCACTGGGGCTCAGGCAGCCCTCACCTCGGCATTTTGGTAGGCTGTCACGGCAATGAACTGGGTTTCTTGGAAAGTAAAGATATGGGTGTTGGAAGCATTGCAGGCTGCCTCAGGTTCTCCATCGTTCACCTCGACGATGTGCAGCCGGGGCTGGTACTTATGGAGGGACTGGAGCACAATCATCTGCAGACAGAGCGAGATGGCCGTAGGGGTGGGGAGGAGGGACTTCAAGGATCCCCTCACCCCCACCAAAAGCTGGCCCCACGTGAGGCTAGCAAGTGCCCTGAGGTCCTGTCCATTCCCCTGCCCTGATGCCATGTAACTTCACCCAAGCTTTCCAGCTCCAGGGTCTGGACTCTTTGGGGCACCAACTCTAGCATCTTGCCCCCTCTTCTACCCAAGATGTCCATCGGGACCAAGGTATCAGCATAAACTGGGCTTTTAGAGCAAGGGTACTTTTCTTTTCTTTTTCTTTTTTTTTTTTTTTTGAGACCAAGTCTTGCTCTATTACCCAGGCTGGAGTGCAGTGGTGCAATCTCGGCTCACTGCAACCTCTGCCTCCCAGGTTCAAGCAATTCTCCTGCTTCAGCCTCCAGAGTAGCTGGAATTACAGGTGCCCGCCACCACACCTAGCTAATTTTTTGTATTTTTAGTAGAGACGGGGTTTCACTGTCTCAGCCAGGCTAGTCTTGAACTCCTGCCCTCGTGATCCACCCGCCTCGGCCTCCCAAAGTGCTGGGATTAGCAGCATGAGCCACCGCACCCGGCCAGCAAGGGTACTTTCAACAGGACTGTTCAACTAGAGAAACTCAGCATGTATTCCCTGGGACCACGGTGCCAACTCTGTGCCTTCCGTGGTGCTGGAGCAATGGCAACCCGCAATTTAGTGAAGAAACCCTGAGTCTGGGTTGGCTTTTGTGGCCTGAATGTGACCCCTGTCCAAGATTCAGCTTCATCCCATCTCATCTTCCTCCCACAGTGGGTGAGAAACAGCCAGAGTTTAGGAAGGAAGAAAAATGAACCACACTGGCCTCGCAGGACCCTTGTGGCCTTGGAGGTCTCAGACCCAGGGTGGGGACGGGGATGGGGGGTGGCGAGGCTACCTTTCGAAGAGCAGGTCCTACCTGGGTCACGTTGTTGGACGCCCCCTTGTTGTTTGTGAGCTTTAGTTTCCCAAATGAAACTTCCTGGCGCATCCAGTGTGCTCCCGTGTTGGGGGAATCTGGGTGGACGTACAGGCGGTTTCCTGTGGACAGTTCACCTCTTTGACATGCAGCCCCCAGGACAGAACCCTGGTGATGTGGGTCTTTGCCTGTCCCGAGAGGGACGTGAGGAAGGGCACAGGGGGAGGACCAGGCAGGGAAGGGCAGAGGACTCAGAGGACAGACTAGAGCAAAGCAGAAAGCCAGAGGTGGGATGGAGTGGGAGGGAGATTTAAAATCTGAGCATTGGGGGAAGGGGCTTGGGGGGCCCACCAGGGGGCGCCCAGTCCCAGAGAAACAGAGCCCACAGCTCCCAGGGGCGCACGCACCTGGCATGCTGCCCTCGGCCTTTCCACACTGCACCCACTTGCCGCTCTGGTACCGCCAGTGGTGCTGGTCCACCAAGACCACGTCCACAAACATCCTGTAGTGGCTGGTGGGCTCCAGCCCAGCCACGGTAAATGACAGGAATGGGAACATCCGCCTGGAGAGAAGAGAGAGACCCCCCAGCACCCATCAGCCCCAGCTCCACAGCCAGTCCCTGCAACAGTGCCCAGGTATCAGTGGTGTACTGTAGCCGGCTTCCTCCCACTCACAAGAACCAGCTGGAAGGTGTTTAGGGAGTTTGCCAGCCAGTGGTTAAACACAGCCATAATTAAAAATTAAATTACATAAACTTGCAATTCAACGCATTATATTAACAATCAAAGTAGGCCAGGCAAAGTGGCTCACACCTGTAATCCCAGCACTTTGGGAGACAGAGGCGGGTGGATCACTTGAGATCAGGAGTTCGAGACCAGCCTGGCCAACACAGCAAAACTTCATCTCTACTAAAAAGTACAAAAAAAAAATTAGCTGGGCATGGTGGTAGGTGCCTGTAATCCCAGCTACTCAGGAGGCTGAGGCAGGAGAATCGCTTTAACCTGGGAGGTGGAGGTTGCCGTGAGCCGAGATCACGCCATTGAACTCCAGCCCGGGCAACAAGAGCAAGACTCCATCTCAAAAAAAAAAAAAAATCAAAGTAATAAAAACTCTAAAATCATCACTGCCCAGTTATTTCACCACGTTTTACTGCGCTGTTGAGGTTCCTTCTGGCTATCACAGCTGCATGGAGGAGGTACTAGACCACAGCACACTGTGCGTCTCTTCCCAGCTCAACTGTCATCAGTTGCTTGAAATCATCCATAGCAGGAGTATTTACCCCACAGGGATCAGCAAACAGTACACATCAGCGCTTTCTAACATGTTCTTTCGGAGGGTCGGTTGCTCAACATCTATCTGCACACCCCTGTCCCAACCTTAGCTGCTTCCCAGAAGGGGGCACCAGCCAGCTCTCCACAGGCAGTTCCTGGTAGGTCCTCACACCTCAGTTTCCCACCCACCCTCCCTGCCGTGGCTCTCACAGAGCTAACGCACTCCCAGCCCCATGGCACCCACTCACAGGCCCCCTCTCCCATGTTCCTGGGCCTGCCGTCTGCGGTGTGGCGTGCCCTCAGCCTTCAGAGAAGTTGCACACATCCGAGTTGAACAGGGAGCTTCCCACCCACCTGAAAGAAGGCTCTCTTGAACACGGGGCTCATGCTTAAAGTCCTGGTTTCCAGGAAAAGTAGAGGAAGTTAGGGGGTGGGATGCTGTGTGATTCCGCTATCGTGCCAGAGTAACAGAAAAGAAGCACTCTCCTACAATCCCCACCACTAACACCGTCACTACCCGCATCACCACCATCACTACAATCAGCGCCATCACCACCAGCAGCACTGTAACCACCCATCACCACCATCACGACCACCGTCACTATAACCGTCCCTCCACCATCACAACCACCACCACAATAACCACGATCTCCTCAGCACCAGCACAGGCACCACCTTCCCCATCATAACCAGCACCTCCACCAGCACCTGTTCCATCACCAGCTCCAATGGCTTAGCCTTTCTCTTCTAACCCAAGCAGGAAGAGCAGAGTTTTCAGAATGGCAGAAGCTAATCTTCATCAGAATTACTTTTCATATCCACACACTTCCCCCTCCTCTCATGAGAAGCCCTGAAGGATAGGAGAAAGGGGACCTATCAATGAGTCAGGAAACCTGGAGGAGGGAGAGTTCCAGGGGCCCAGGAACTCTTTTTGAGGGATTTCTCATCCCCAGAAGTCCCCAGGACAACTTCCCTAACAACCTTGGGGAGGTGTCCTAGAAGGGTGCTGTCCCACACCTGTTTTCCCCGACTCTCTTGAGTTGAGAAAAAGAGATTACTACCCTATGACCCTGGATAAGTTAATGTTCAAACCAAATCTCAGTTTCTTCTTGAAATAGAGTTTTGCTCTGTCACCCAGGCTGGAGTGCAGTGGCACGATCTCAGGTCACTTCAACCTCCACCTTCCAGGTTCAAAAGATTCTCCTGCCTCAGCCTCACAAGAGCTGGGACTCCAGGCATGTGCCACCACGGCTGGGTACTTTTTGTATTTTTTAGTAGAGATGGAGTTTCACCATGTTGGCCAGGCTGGTCTTGAACTCCTGACCTCAAGTGATGCACCCGCCTCAGCTTTCCAAAGTGCTGGGATTACAGGCATGAGCCGCCGCTCCTGGCTTAAATCTCAGTTTCTTCACATGTAAGTGGAGAGTCTAACTTCTGTTCATCTTTCCTCTGAAAGCTGTTAAAAAGTTCGAAAGATGGCTAGGTGCAGTGGCTCACACCTGTAATCCTAGCACTTTGGGAGGCCAAGGCAGGTGGATTGCCTGAGCTCAGGAGTTTGAGACCAGCCTGGGCAACATGGTGAAAATCTGTCTCTACTAAAACACCAAAAATTAGCTGGGCGTGGCAGCACGCACCTGTAGTCCCAGCTACTCGGGAGTCTGAGGCAAGAGAATCACTTGAATCCGGGAGGCAGAGGTTGCTGTGAGCTGAGATGGAGCCACTGCATTCCAGCCTGGGCGACAGAGCAAGACTCCATCTCAAAAAAAAAAAAAGTTTCAAAGATGTGAAACTTAGCTCTTCCTTCCTCAGGTCCCACCTCCATCCCACCTTCTCCCAGAGCCAGAGCTGTCAAAGCCCTCTGGCATGGCTGGAGGACCCTGAGCAAGAGTCAGAGCCCTGGTGCCAGGCCTGAGTTCCAGAGGCCGGTGCAATGACTGACCTGAGAAATCAAAGGTCAGAGACTAGGCCTTGGACGACGGAGGATGGGAGAATATTTTCAACCCATTTCTGTTACCATCTATGATGGTGTTGAGGGTTCTCAAATGTTTCCTATATCGTAACCAGTTCCTATCCAAACTCGTAGGAATAAAGGAACAAAAGGGAACATATTCATTAAGCCTCTACTTATACTCCAGCCAGTTTATCAAACCAGTCTATTAAGACATATAATGTTATTTCCAATTTTATATTTGAAGAAACGGATGCTCCGAGAGATTTGGTGACAGTCCTTGGTGGGAGGGCAGAGGTGAGGTCTTCCAACTGCGAGTTCATGCTGTGGTCTCCATTTCTTCATATTAATCTTTTTTTCTTTTCTTTCTTTCTTTTTTTCTCTTTTTTTTTTGAGACAGAGTCTTTCTCTGTCCCCCAGGCTGGAATGTGGTGGCATGATCTTGGCTCACTGCAACCTCTGCCTCCCAGGATCAAGCAATTCTCCTGCTTCAGCCTCCTGAGTAGCTGGGATTATAGGCGCCCAACACTCTGTCTGGCTAATTTTTGTATTTTTAGTAGAGACAGGATTTCTCCATGTTGGCCAGGCTGGTCTCAAACTTCTGACCTCAGGTGATCCGCCTGCCTCGACCTCCCAAAGTGCTGGGATTACAGGGGTGAGCCACTGTGCCTGGTCCATACTGATTTTTTTTTAATATAAGATGGGGTTTCACCATGATGGCCAGGCTGGTCTTGAACTCCTGACCTCAGGTGATCCACCCACCTTGGCCTCCCAAAGTGCTAGGATTACAGGCGTGACCCACCGCGCCCAGCCCTGATTTTTTTTAAGAGATGGAGTCTTGCTATGCTGCCCAGACTGAACTCAAATGCCTGGGCACAAGCAATCTTCCTGCCTTAGCCTCCCCAGTCACCGTGTTGGCCAGTCACTATAACCTCCCGAGTGGGGTTATAGGCGCTCACCACCACGCCCAGCTCATCCTGTTTTTATTACTAGTAGAGGGAAAGGGAGGAGACACAGGGAGAGGCTGGGGAAAAGGGAGAGGAGAAGGGGGATCTCGGTTTCTCCCTAAAAGTCTAGCATCACCACCAGCTGGAATCCCAAAATAGCCCCTGATTTACATGACACTTTGCTGGGAAGGAACCGAGAGTGGCTATGGGTCTGGTGCCAAATCGAGCCTCTCTAAAAAACCACTTGGCATCCCACCCTCATAAGACAGGGTCCAAGATCCCGCATTCCTCTGCTGGCCCTAAGAACTAAGTAGCCTTGGGATGGCTCACAGGGTCATCATACTGCTCAGATGCTGAGCTCCTGGCACAGGTTCTGATTCACTGTGATTAAGTGCAGATTTAAATAACAAGGAGATAGACACATCTCAGTTGTATTGGCAAATGTTTAAAAATTCATAATATCATCCAGGTGCGGTGGCTCATGCCTGTAATCCCAGCACTTTGGGAGGCCGAGGCAGGTGGATCACCTGAGCTCAGGAGTTTGAGATGAGCCTGGCCAACATGGTAAAACCTCATCTCTACTAATACAAAAATTAGCCAGGTGTGATGGTGCACGCCTGTAATCCCAGCTACTCAGGAGGCTGAGGTGGGAGAATCGCTTGAACCCAGGAGGCGGTGGTTGCAGTGAGCCGAGATCATGCCACTGCACTTTAGCCTGGGCAACAGATCGAGACTCTGTCTCCAAAAAATAAATAAATAAATTGATAATGTCTACTGCTGATGAGGCTGTGGGAAAATGGGTCCTCTCATAGACTACTGGTGGGGGTGTAAATTGGTACCACCTTTTGGGAGGGTGGAAATGTGCTGTATCTACCAAAGTGCAAAATATGCTCTGGCAACAAGGGACTTCCTCCTCTCACCAACCTCAGATCCGTTTCATAGACTCAGACGGTCACCGGCAAACAGCCAGACAAAAAGCAAAGCTGCAGCCTGGGCAACATAAGGAGACCCCTATCTCTACAAAAAATAGAACAAATTAGCTGGACATGGTTGTGTGCGCCTGTGGTCCCAGCTTCTCAGGAGGCTGGGGCGGGAGGATTGCTTGAGCCCAGGTGGTCAAGGCTGCAGTGAGCCATAATCACACTGCACTCCAGCATGGGTGACAGAGCAAGACCCTGTTTCATTTAAAAAAATAATAAATTAAAGTTGTTTTCACTTGCCCCAAGAAAAATAAAACCAGTTAAGCATGCTTAAGCCTAAAAAAATTTTTTTTAGCTGGGCACAATGACTCATGCCTGTAATCCCAGCACTTTGGGAGGCTGAGGCAGAAGGATTGCTTGAGATCAGGGATTCGAGACCAGCCTGGGCAACATAGTAAGACTCTGTCTCCATAAAAAAAAATTAAGATCTGAAGATTTGGGCCAGGCACAGTGGCTCATGCCTGTAATCCCAGCACTTTGGGAGGCCGAGGCAGGGGATCACTTGAAGTCAGGAGTTTGGGACCAGACTGGCCAACATAGTGAAACCCCATCTCTACTAAAAATACAAAAATTAGCCAAGCTTGGTGGCTCGCACCTGTAATCCCAACTATTCAGGAGGCTGAGGCAGGAGAATAGCTTGACCTTGGGAGGCAGAGGTTACAGTGAACCGAGATCGCCCCACTGCACTCCAGCTTGGAAGACAGAGCGAGACTCCGTCTCAAAAAAAAAAAAAGATCTAAAAAGTTCTTGACTAAAGTTACCTATGTGGGTTCAGGTCCACTTCCTGGCCCATGAAAAATTTTATAAATAAAAAAAAAAAGTTCTTGGAGTTGGGAATGTGGACAAGAAAAAATCATAATGACTGTGAGGGTAGCAAGGATAGTGTAGGACTGAAATTGTTGTTTTACCAACCCCTACCTTCACATGTACAAACCCAAATGCAAATTGAGCTTAACACAACACAGCTACCCAAAGTTATCTTAATTATAATAATCAACCAATCACACCCAGAAAAGTGGGGATTGCCAGCAATTAATACACACCCACACACCCACAGAGACACAGGCCTCTCTCTTCCTCTACTGAGAATGTCTGCCATCAACTATTATATACTCGCCAACACATTCACAACACACGCACACACTGCCACACAGAAACCCTCACACAAGCCTGTGTGGGGCATTATTAGGCTGCCCCAAAACTCCTCAGACACAAACATAGACACCAAAGTCTCCTATTGGGCCAATCCATCATTTGGTTCTCAGTTCCCCTCTCTCAGCCCCATTTGAGCTGCTTTAACCAATCTCCAGACCTGGGAATCACCCCCTGTTCCCTACCCCATTTCTGCTCATTGGGGAGAGCGTGCCACTGGCGCTGGTCAATGTCCAGGGATAGAGCTAGGGTGGGTGGGAGAGGAAGGATCTGGGACGGTGTGAGTCAGCTCAGGCGAAAAGCCGCGGGCCTGTAGGTGGGCCTGGGGCGGGGGAGAATTTTTCAAAAAGGAAAAAGGCCATGGGTGATGTGGTATGACTGGTGGGTCACTGGAACCCACGGAGGGACAGGCCACCCCACAAAAGCAGGAGGGCGGAAAGGAAGCTGTGCTATGAGCCCAAAAGCCTGTTTTGAGAGGAAATGGCCACTGACTTCCCAGATCTCAGGAGCCCGAGCTGAGAAGATACAGAGGTGATCGGGAGCTGGTGGGCCTGAATTGGGGTGGTGTGTCCTGCGTGGGGCCCCTGAGGCCTGATCCAAGAAAAAGCACCAAAGGAAACAGTGAGGAGCCACTGCCCACTTCAACAGGGACTCCGCATTGCCCAAAGT
Organism: Cacajao melanocephalus; assembly: GCA_963573385.1. Taxonomy (NCBI): domain Eukaryota; kingdom Metazoa; phylum Chordata; class Mammalia; order Primates; family Pitheciidae; genus Cacajao; species Cacajao melanocephalus. Next base: position 47,146 of record CAUYLG010020267.1, on the reverse strand, counting down.
AGCCCCTCGGGATGAGCAAAAAGTATGAGGATTGTAAAATACACACACACGTTCATGAAGCAGTCAGAGAAACTTGGTGATATTTAGGAAATTCTTTTCAGGTTTGCTAACAGTATTGTGTTCATTTAAAAGCCATTTGTAGAAGTACAGAAGTAAAATAATATCTAGAATGTACTTAGTAATTACTATATTACTAACACAGTAGCAGACAGAAGAGGCCAAGTGAAGATGCAGAAACAAGATTGGACTCGTACTATTGACAATTGTGCAAACTGGGTGATGGAAGTCTGTTACATTCTTCTGTCCATGTTTGTATGTAGTGGAATTTTTCATAATAAAAAAAGTACGTGTATGGATCTAAAAGGAGGACAAAAAAAAACTTGTCAAGTGAGAATTACTCAGCAGAAGCACCAAGGAAAGGAGGCCATGTGAGTAGAGATGGTGATACACACTTCGAGAACCATCCCCTCAAGTGCCTCCTCGAAGTGCTGGCTTTGGGTAGCTCTCTGCCTGTAGCTGGCTCTACCGGCAGGGAGGCAGCCCCCTAGCACTGGCCAATTCCCTGAAATACTGGCTGATGCTCCATCCACCCCATGCTCCATCCACCCCATCCCTCAAGACTGGCAGGGGGAGGCAGAGGCCTGGCAGAGGCCGTGGGGAGACCCCGGCCAGGGCCCAGGGTGGGAAGGCCTCCTGACCACACAACAGGGTGGAAGGTTCTGCTGGTCTGCTGTGTGATGGAGGGCAAGCCACTATGTCCCTGCAACTCAGTGACCTCAACTGTAAAATGGGGAGACTGCTTGGCCTACCTAATGCACAGTGAAATAATGGAAGTGAAAGCACTCTGAATGCATCAGGGCCTTCGGAGAGTGTGGGTGGCTGTTTTTACTGGTGGCCGTAGGGGGCCAGAGAAAGAAACCCAGGCGATACCAACTGGGATCTAGTGCCAGCTCTGCCTGCAGTGGGTGCATTGTGTGACCGGGGAAGAGTCTCTTGCTGTCTCTGGACCTGTCTCCCTGTGTGTGCAGTGAGAAGGACAGGATCTTCTGGGTCCCTTCCAATTCAGACACATTGGGACCAGAAGCCTGGGCTGTATCTGGGTACACCCAAAGGGTGACTAGGGTTGCGGGGAGCAGAGAAGAATTATCAGAAGGCTTAGGAGATGAAGGATGAGCCATCAAAGAACATGCCAACTTCCCTGGGTTCATCTGAGGGAAAGTGGAACAGCTCAGCAACTTGAAGCCAGTTGTGGCTGGTAACAGGTTCCTCAGTCCCAGGCCACCCCACAAAAATCATCTGGAACAAGAATGTTCCAGCAATGCTCAGATCCAATACCAACCCTGGGGGCCCAACATGGCCTTCTCCCTCTCCCCTCCACCCTAGGCCCCGCATTTGGTATCCACACCTCCCCGACCTCAGACTCAGCATCCTAGGTCCACCAATGGCAACGGCCCCTCCACACTGGTCCTAGCTGGTGCCCTGCCCACATGGGCCCCACTGGAAGGGTGGGTGCACACAGCCCACATCAGACAGGGCCCACTCGGGGGTTGCTTACTAAACAAATACCACACAAGACACAGCTTTCTGTTTCTTCTCTTGTGCAGGAGGCCCTATCCGGAAGCAGCACCCTCAGCCCCGAGCCTCCCTATCACGCACAGGGCTCCGGGACCCGGAGCCATGGAGCCATGGGACTTCCCTTCCCCACTTCTGCAGGCCGAACCAGTGAAAATCTGGACGGGAGTGTGGGATGGTTTTCACCACGCCAGCCTCAAAGGGTGCGGTGTGGGGCTGGCCACCAGGAAGGACCCCTGGGTGAGCTTCATCTGCCCAGGCCCGGCGGCAGTTGTGCCTGGAAGGGATCTGTGCCCCCTACAAGCTTTACTGCCACTCTCATCCCCATACACACACACACACACACACACACACACACACACACACACCCCAGACATACGATCTCGAAGTGAGACCGGAAAGGAAACTTGGCGACTGCTTCTCCATGTCACCAAATCCCAATCTGCCCCCTTACACACACACACACACACGCACACACACACACCCCACCATCACCACCACCACCACTAGAGCTGACCTGAGCACACCAGGGGCCGGGGAAGTGGGGCGCAGGGAGCCCGGAGATAAGGGGCTCCCTTCCCCTCCGGTTTCCCACACAGGAGGCCGAGGCGTTCAGCGTCCGGTCCACGTCCACGCGCGCGGAACTCAGGCTTTCGCTGCCCGCTGCGTCTCCTCTCCCCCTTCCCCTAAACCAAGGTGACTTCTCACTGCCCCGCACTCAGCGTCTCCCGCGCGATTCCTCTGCCTGTTGGTGCAACCGCCTGGGCACAGACGCCCCTCTGGAGCTTTCACTGTCCGCGCTACAACCCCACTCCCCTGTCTCCCCACGCTGAAGCCAAAGCTGTGAGGGACAGGGAGTCAGAAGCACTGTCGAGCCAGAAAAACAGACGAGACGTTCTTGTTCCGGGCGGGGGCACGGAGGCCCCCGGGCCGGCGCGCCGCACTCACCGTCCCTGCTTGGTGATGATCATCTCTGTCTGGTGCTGATTAAACTTGGACCACAACAGGTGGTTGTTGAGCGCGACTCTCAGCTTCCCCGACACCTCCAGCCCGGCGGGCAGAGCGTAGTCCTCGCGCGGTCCCGGGTAGAGCCCTGCGCGCGGGTCCTGGGCAGCGTAACCCTCGCCCGGCTGGTAGCCCTCGGCGCCCGCGGGCGGCGGGAAGGACTCGCCAGCTCCGGGGAAGCCCGCCGCCTGGGGCCGCGGTGGGTAGGCGTAGGCTCCGAGGAAGCGGCTCTGCGGGGCGGGCACCAAGGCGCCCCCCGGGTAGGACGACCCCAGGCTGCCGCCCCCGCGACGCTCCGCCGCGTCCTGCGCGCCCGGCTCCGGGTAGAAGTAGCGGTGCTGCGGGTCGGCGCCTGGCGCCCGGCCCTCGTCGCTCGCCGGCATCGGCCCGGTGCCCGTCAGCATGTCTCCGCAGCCCGGCTCCACGATGCCCATCCGGGGCGGGCTGGCACCTTCCCGCAGCCGTCGAGGACCCGCCCCTCCGCGCACGGAAGCAGGTGAGAGGGTCGCGTGGGCTGGGATGGGCAGGGGGCGGGCGCCCCAAGGGCCGGGTGGGGGACCCCACTGGAGCCCGGGTTCGGACGCCTGGCTTCTTCGCCGGCGTCCGGCAGGCGCGCGGCAGCTCTAGGGCTTCCTCTCCAGCGGGCTGCTGTCACTAGAGTCGCGGCGCTTTGCTGTGGCTTTATGAAGCTCTCCGGCTCCCCCAACCCCGCCACCTCGGCCCTGCTCCGCCTCGCCCCACCCCGCCCCCTCGTGGCTAAGACTAGGCAAATTCTACGCGGTTGGCGAGGATTGCAGGGCCCCCTACGGTGGCGACCAGCGAGTGTCCGCGCGCGCGCGCGCCCTGTGGTTCGAAGACCTTCCTTTCTGGGAGCATCAACTCCGCCGCCTGACACACCAGCCCGTGGCTTTCTCCTGGACCCTCGAGGAAATTCAACCCAGCTTTGAAGGCTCAGCTCAAAGGCCCTCTCCCACAGGAAGCCTTCCGAGATGGCCCAGGTGGTACTCGCTGGGCTTTCTCTTAGCACTCAGGCTCGGAGCTCTGGCACACTAGAAGCAACTCTGACCATGAACATTCAACCGATCTTTATTGATACCTACTGCGTGCCTGGGCTCTGTGCTAAGTGGACTTTCGGGTGTCCCTCTTTCTCCCCACCAGAGGTCCACATGTGCTGAGTGTCGCATCTTGTGCCTCTAGCCCTGGGGGCAAACCTGGAACCTGATGGACAACAGGAAGCATTCCTTAAAGCGCACTGCATCAGCGGCAGCCAGGGGCCTGGCAGGGCCCACAAAAGCTCCCCCACCCCGCATGGCAGTCATGGGCACTGGAAGTAGCATTGAGTGCTGAGAGTCCCAGGTCTGGCTCTGCCTATCAGGTATATGTGACCCGGGCAAGTCAATTTCCTTGTCTGAAAGTCAACCTCACGTGCCTCATCCATAGACTAGGGGAAATAAACAGATCTACTTTTCAGGGGGGCCGTGAGCCTTACATGCGAGGGTGTGCGTGTGCAGCACTTTCCAATCTATTATTATACCTGGATGGAAAAGCTGCTTTGAACAGATTCAGAGCCGGCTGACAGGAAGGAAACCCACCACATGCTCTGAAGGGCTGCCTCCTGGATGGGACCACGGAGGCTTTTCTTTCTCCATTTTCCTTTTATGTGAACTAATGTATTAGACTCTTTTTATGATGAAAACTCTCCTTTTCCCCCCAATTGAAAATAGCATCATTGGGAGTTTTCCTGCGTATAAAGATGAAACATACTTATATAGGAAATTCAAGCAGCACAGAAAAGTAAAAACAAGACTGTATAAATCACCCCAAATTCCATCCCCTAAAGGCAAACAGGATTACCATTTCGGTGAACGCCCACCCAGAGAGCACTCCTCATACACTCTCTGCCTCTGTCTTTTGCACACACACACAAATATATAACTGATATAAACACTACACATGCTGCTTTGTAATGTGTACTTTTTTTTTTTCACTCCACAGGGTGTCATGGAATATTTTGCATGTCAGTATGTAAAGATTTAGATTTTTAAGAGTACTTTGAAAAAATACTTTAATATTTTTATCATGTTTAAGTTGAACTTCTCCTCTGCCTCTCCTCACCTAGCCCTCCCCAGTCTCCCCTGGGAACTGGCCCCAGCTCTACATTTCTGTCCCAGCCTGACAGGGCTTCACCCTTAGGGGCCCATGGGGACTCTCTGCTCCCAAATAGAGCTGAACCAAGAGGCAGGTTGGCAGGCAAACGCAAAGCTGGGGACCCCAGGAGGTGGGCATGATCCAGGGAGGGTGGAAGGAGACAGAATTAACACATCCCTTGAGGTTGGAGACCGGATACACGACAGTACCAGAAACACAGGACTGGCCTCCCCAACACATCGCCTGCCATTTCTCCTCAGTGCCTTAAGGAAGAGGGAAGTTTCTGCCTGATGTTCAAAGTGGGGCAGCATTGCTTGGAAGAGAGGGTGACCTTGGGACCCTTCACTACTTTTGGGGAAACATGAGAGCTTTCAGTAAGACCCTCCTGAATGCCTGATTCCCCAGGAGGCGTGAGACTGTTGAATGCTGACCCCTCTTTGGAGGGACATTTTTGCTCAGTGCTGGGCTGTTGAAGACCAAATGGAGTCTTTTCCACACTAATCCTCAGGTCAAGTGACCCATCCCCCTGCCTCTGAAAAGGATGAACTGAGCTCCCACCCAGCTTTCTGGGGCAGGTGGGATTATGAATCTCAGAATCAGGTGGTCCAGGGGCCATGCCTCCGGAAGAAGAGGAAGGCTGGGGACAGTCTCTCTAGAACCTGCCAGGCTGTTACAGGATCTTACAGCCTGGTTCCTCAACCCCAGATTTCTCACCCCCTCTCTCCAATTTCTTCCACCCAAAAAACAAAGTGCTTGTGAAAAGCGGGGGCTGAGTGGCCCTGGTGTTAGTGCTGCCAGTCCCGCCCCTCTGCCAGCTTGGGTGAGAAGAAGGGCCCTGGCAGTGACACCTTCTCCTCCAGCTGCCACCTCACCCTCCTCCCAAGCTCTGGGCCTGGAAAGGTGGGAAAAGAGGAGCGAGGAGACCAGGCCCCCTGGGATCTCCTCACTTCCCCATGGCTGCCCCTCCCAGCCCCTCTATCCCATGAACACAGGGAATGTTTATGAGGCTGGCCCTGGTGGGACAGCAGTGAAGAAACACAAGGTAAGTGTCCAGGAATGAGAGATACATGGCCTCCAACCAACATCCCATTTTATGAGACCGGATGGATGGTAAATACAGAAAATGGAGTAAGACACCAAACTCACACACTGCATTTGTGGCAGAGCTGAAGCTGGAACCCAGGTCTCTTGACTCCCAGGCCAGTGCTCTTCCCACAAGAGTGAGGGAAAATCATACTAACACTAGAAAAGGTTTAGAAAACAGGCTGGACACAGTGGCTCACACCTGTAATCCCAGCACTTTGGGAGGCTGAGGTGGGTGAATCACTTGAGGTCAGGAGTTCAAAACCCACCTGGCCAACATGGCAAAACTCTGTCTCTACTAAAAACACAAAAGTTAGCTGGGCATGGTGGGTGCCTGTAATCCCAGCTACTCGGGAGAATCACTTGAACCTGAGAGGCAAAGGTTACAGTGAGCCAAGATCATGCCACTGTACTCCAGCCTGGGAGACAGAGCAAGATTCTGCCTTAAAAAATAAAACAAAAAATTAGAAAGGTGTGGTGGCTGACCCCTGTAATTCCAGCTACTCGGGAGGCTGAGGCAGAAGAATCAGTTGACCCCGTGAGGAGCTTGCAGTGAGCCAAGATTGCACCACTGCACTCCAGCCTGAGTGACAGAGGGAGACTCTGTCTCAAAAAAAAAAAAAAAAAAAAGGAAAAGAAAATCATCCTGAATCCCACAGCCTGGACACTGGTTCTCTCCTCCCTGTCTTCCTCTGCAAGCATTCAGGGCTTCCTTTCAAACTGTCTCCCATCAAGACTCAAAATGAGAGAGGCTCCCCGGAGGTCACACAAGAGGGAGGCTGCTTCACCTATGGGCTACAGACTGTGCCAGGAAGCTGTGACGCTGTGGATTTCTGGGACTCACCTCTAGAGATTCTGAGGCCCAAGACTATGGCGGGTCTCTAGAGTCTGTATGTTTAAGAACTCCAGGTGACAAATCAGACTTCAGGGAGTCCGTGCACCCCACTTTCTGTCTCCCTCCCACTTTGCTGTCCCAGCTCCAAGTCCCATCCTGCAAGTCAGTGGGCCCTGATCTTGCTGGGTGTGCACACAGAGGGTGGTGGAGGCAGTTTCATGCCTGAGGAGGGCAGCTGCAGGCATTGAGATTTCCTTATTAAAGCTCTAGGACTGGCCAGGAACAGTGGCTCACGCATGTAATCCCAGCACTTTGGGAGGCCGAAGCAGGCGGATCACCTGAGGTTGGGAGTTTGAGACCAGCCTGACCAACATGGAGAAACCCCATCTCTACTAAAAATACAAAATTAGCTGGACATGGTGGCACATGCCTGTAATCCCAGCTACTCGGGAGGCTGAGGCAGGAGAGTCGATTGAATCCGGGAGGCAGAGGTTGCAGTGAGCCAAAATCACACCATTGCACTCCAGCCTGGATAACAAGAGCAAAACTCCATCTCCAAAAAAAAAAAAAAAAGCTCTAGGACCAGATGATTCCACACCTTAGTCTACCAGCCACCTGGGTCCCCAGGGACCTGGAAGACTCTTGGATGGGCTTGGTGGGGCAGCTGGGGAGGGGTGGCTATTACTGGAACTGTCCATGCAGCATAGCATGGCACCAGGACCCAGGATTCCTGCCCTCCACCCTACTGGGCAGAGCCTTAGAGGCTGTGAGAGGGTAGACAGTAAAAGAGAGGGGGCAGCGCGTTGGGAAGGAGGCATGAAAAGAAAGAGAGAGCAAAGTGAGAGGCTTAGGGTACAGTTCTGAAAGAAAGATCTAGAGCCAGAGAGGGACAGGGACCACAAAGTCAGAGACCCAGATCGTGACTCAGTGGGAAAGTCTCAGGCTGGGCCTGCGAGAGAGGCATGAAAGAAAGGAGACAGAGAGAGATGGGCCAATGGGAGGAAAGTCTGCAGAGGCAGAGAGGCCTGGGGGTGCTGGAGCTGGGGCTGAGGGAAACCGGGTGGGGAGACTTAATTACGTGGCTGGATTGGAACCTCAATCCCAGCCCTTACTGGTTGTGTGACCTATTAGAGTCTCTTAACCTCTCTGGTTTTCTTGTCAGTAAATGGAGCTATCAGACTTCTGCCAGGACTAACTGAGTCTGTCATGTGTGAGGGGTGCTGTCCTAAGGCTGAAACCAAACAGAGACACAGGCTGTGCTAAGCCCTCTTCCTCTACTCCCGGCCACCTGCACCTGCCCTTTCCTCCCTCTGGCTTAGTGGCTCATCCACGAAGTATCCTTCAGGTCCATCCTCAGCCGCTACTCAGGGCCTGAGGCCAAAAGAGAGCCCCTCTGTTGGTAAGACTCCCACCTTAGAAAGGGACAGACTTCTCCTGATACCCATACACCTTTCCCTGGGTACCTGAGGGCTGGGATAAGCCAGGCCGTTGGGGATCTTGGATCACAAAGATAAATTAGGGTCAGTCCCTGCCCTCAAAAAGCTCTTAGCAAGTTGACCCCAGCGGCCAGAAATCTCAAGCCTCTCAGCCCTCCTGCCCCTGGGGTGTAGACTCACAACACACCAGGTGCACACACACCATGGTCCACACATGTGCACACACCCCACGCAGAGCTATGCTAGGGAAATCTCTGCCTGTAGTCCCTGCAGCCCCACCTGCCCCACCCCCTTCCCTCCCCCCACCCCCCTGACATCCAGCCTCCCAGAGCTCCTTGAGCATCTGCCTCTGCCCGCCCTGCCCGCCCTGAATCCCCTCCCCCTCTGGGCCCAGACTGCCAGTCCTTCAGAGGGCATGGCCGGAACCATCGGATTAACAGCCAGAGAAGGGGGAAGGGGAGGGACAGGCACCTGTAGAACCCTCCCTCCCTGTGACAGCTGCAGGAGTTCCGAGTCCCCAGCACCCAGCACCAGGTGGTCAGTGTGAACACACAACAGAGGTCTCATCCCAAGGTCAAGACCTCCAGGCTCTCATCCACAGGCTGGGTCACCCTTCCCCACGCACACAGCCCCAAGCCTGAGCGGCCCTTACCCCTGGGCTCTAGGCTGGGCCTGGGTGCCTTTCAGTCCTCCTCCTCCGTGACATCTTATCTTGAATCATCTATCCTCTCTCTATCTCTAGCTGCTCTCACTCCCGCCCAGCATTTCACACAAGACCCACACCCCCCACTCACACCCACGCCAAGCAGCACTCCCAGGCCAGGGCTCCTGCGCCCTCCAGAAGGGATGTTCAGACATCGCACACTTGGGTAACTGTTATCAGGGGGGCATGCCAGGGTATGGATGGGCAAGCCCAAGCTTTGGGGAGGCCCTGTGGAGAGGCTGTGCCCCCACCCTTCCTGGGGAATCTCAGCAGACAGGCCCTTAATCTCAGGCAGGAAGTGGGGTCTAGTTACCAGGAGTTGGTTGGGGGTGGTGAGGGGGGAAATATCCAGGGCTTTGGGTAAAAGGAGCTGGGAGAGGAAGAAAGAAAAAGAAGAGCCAAGGAGAAGGGACCTGGAGGGAGGGTGCTGGCTGAGGGGTTAACCCCTGCGCTGCCAAGCTCCTCTCTGCTTCCCATCTTGCCATCTTGGCATGACTTCCTGGCAGTCAGGCTCTGCCAGGCCAGGCCCTGCTGTCCTTCAGAGTGCAAGCCACCCCCTGGGGCCTCCTCTCTCCCCAGGGTTCTCTCTGGCTTCCTGAGAGCTGTGTACAGCCCTGTGTGACTGTGTCTCTCAGGGCTCCTGAGTCTCTGCGTTCCTCTGGTCTGATTCAGCCCCTCTCTGAGTCCCTGTTGTTTTTGCCTGCGTCTTGGTGCATCCTCTTCACATCCACTCCTATCTCTGGGACCTGTGAGAGGCCTGCACGCTGGTCCTGAATGTAGATTCTGTGCCTCTCTCTGTGTCTCCGTGTCTGTCTGTTAGCTATGGGCCTCGGAACCTGCTGATGTCTCTGCAGCGTGCTGGTGTCTGTCTCTGCATCTCCATGTTGCTGTCGGTGTCTCCAGGGCTATTCAGCGCTCCATGGATCTCATGCATGTCTGTCTGTCCATCTGGGACTAGGCCCCATTTGTAAGTGGGCTCTGGCCTGCCTGCATTTGTCCTAGAGCTTTTTGCCTTGTCCACCTGGTTAATGTTGCAGGGTGGGCCTGAGACAGGGCGGACTTATGGACTCGGCCAGGGATGAATGAGAGAGGGAGAGGGAAAGGGGCATGGGTGGTGCTGAGGGGAAGAGTCCCATTCCTAATGGTATTGGAAGCAAGCTGCCCAGCCCTGAAACGCCAGGGTGAAGCTCTGCGTGGCCAGCGGGCAAGGCACAGAGGGCATGGCAGGGAACACACCTGCTCAGGGCTTGCGGTGGAGTTGCACAGAAACAGACCTAGAATAGGGAAGACCCAGAAACAGGTGGAAAGACAAACCCAGAGCTCTGGGTTCTGATCCTGGCTCCACCGCTGGCCTGGATGACCTTGGGCTGGGCCCTTTTACTCTGTGTTCCTCCATGTGTAGGCACGCAGTGTGTGCCTCAGTGTGTATGCACAGTGTGTTCCTCAGTGTGTATGCATGCCGTGTGTGCCTCAGCTGTGTGCCACAGCTCTATAACATGAGACAGTTAGCAAGGAGCATCCCCTAGAATTCTGTAAAAGAGCCAGAGTGACAGAAGACATCCCTAAACCCAGGCAGAAGACTAGTTCCCCCTTTCTGTCCCTCAAGGAGGTGTCCCAAACACCCTTCTAGTACCAACAGCCTCTGTGTCTGCGATTCAGCACCACTAGGGGCAGGACAGAGGGAAGAATGGAGGTTAGACAGCAGGAAGGACTTCCTGCCAAGCAATGGGAGGGTGAGGGGGCCCCAGCTGCTCCCAGCAGTCCTCCAGGGCCCCTCTGTCAGGGCTAGGGATGAAGGGGCAGGAGTGGGGGGCGCTCAGCAGCTGGGTAATTAGCCATCGCTCTCAGGCCCTGCGGGGAGGGGCTGGCTGGACTGAGAAACCAACGCAAAGTGACAGGGGTGGTTTTGACACGCGGTGGAGCTGACGGGCCCAGGGGGCTGGGGCTTTGGTTTGGGGGGGAAAAAATCCCATCAAATGATTAAAAAATAGGTCAGAGGGAAGAAGCCACAGCCGGCACTGGGTCCGTGGTGAGAACGCCATGTCACTTCCCCAGGGCTGTGGGCCAGAATGGGGTGGGGGAGCTGAGGAGTGTTTGCAGGGGGCGGGTGAGCTGGGAGTGGGGGCAAGAAGGCTGCAGGCCCACCAGTTGGCCCTCTGCTTCCCTCGGCCCTGTCTCACGGGGACATTTTGGAATTCTACCTGTAGTCCACCTCCTGGCTTTCCTGTTGTACCATCTTCCTCCTCAAAGGCAGGAAGCTCTTCTTCTGTCCCCCTTACCCCACCCACAACATACATACACACTCCATTCCAGAAACACTGAGACTCCTGCAGCATGTGGAAACCCTTCTTACCCGCTAGCCTCGGCTTCTCCTGCGTAAGGGCAGCTTGCTGACTTATCTTACATTTCTTGCCCATCTGAACTAATTCACCTGGCCCTGCATCCCCTTTCCCATCTTGCCAACTCTGCATCCTGCTTGGGGTCCACTTTGGCCCTCCAGCTTGTTCTCAGAGCTTTCTTTTCCCTCCTTCGCTCCTTTTCTGCCTTCCCAACTTCTGCCACAAATCATAACTACAGTAGCCCGAGAAAGGCAGAGAACAAAGAGGAGTGAAGTGGTAGACTCAGGTAGAGCCTAGGACAAGTCAGTCATCTCTAAGCACTTTAGATGGAGGCTGATTGACTGTGTCTGCATTGTATAGAAATCTGAGATTCCTGATTATGTTCCCTCCATTTAGACAGTTTAGAGCCACCTCCTACCTCCTCTATTGAAGACTGGGACATTCTTTCAGCTGTCTTCCCACAACCCCTTAAACTGCAGCTTAATCCCATTTCCTTTTCTGAGGTCACTGAAACTCATGGAGAGATTAGCACCTGAAATTTGGGAGTGGAACGGAGGCCTGGGATCCACATGTCACAACTCCCTTCCTTATAAATCCCAGGCACAGGCAGTAATCAGGCGAGCAACCAGTGTCTGAAGCAGAGGGTCAAACCAGGCATTGGGCTCCCAGCAGTGCCGTCTCCAGCTAAGTGGGCACCTGGGTCCCAGCCACGGCAGTGGAGGACACCCAAGGCCACGTTGGCACGAAAATGGATTGGCTAGGTCTGACCTTGAGTTTAACCCCACTTACCACCCCAGACACAGATCCGCTCTGACACACAAGTCTATTTCCCCGGGAGCCTGCTGTCTGCTGCTTGCCCCGCTCAGTTACCCAGGAAGTGTCAGAAGGCGTCCAGCCTACCTCCTCCCACCAGGGCCATGGGCAGATGGCTGGGCTGAGCTGGGCACTGAGAAGGGCCTGGACCTGCATCTCTGGCCACAAGAGGCATAAAGCTGGCATGGCTCCCCAGCATTAGCCCCTCTCGTTGCCCATCTCCATTTCTTTCCAATCACTGGCATTGGAACCTGACATTCTGTGAGTTGGGAAAGGATGGTTATGGTCAGGCAAGTTCTTAGCAACTGGACCAATAACTGGGAATTGAGACACTCATCACCTTGCATTTCACACACATGTACAGACTGACCTGGGGCCACCACCCAAGACCCAGGGCCCTGCAAATGGGCAGTGTTCTGGGGCTCCCAGCCTCTCATGCACGACCCTGGATGTTGCCAAATCTAACGTGTACTTTGTTTTGATCCTTGACTCCCAGTGCGTTTGAAAACTGTAAAAACCCCAGTTCTTCCTGATTAACCCCCTCCTCCCATCACTGCCATGGGTTGAGGAGGAGCAAGTAGAGGAGGAGATAAGAAAACATCCCCAAGCAACTCATACCCTTTATTTCTTTTCTTTTCTCTTTTTTTGTAAAGACTAGTCAATATATCTTTGATTTCATTAGACTTCACAATGGTGTGAAGGCAACTGGGTGGGAACCATTGTTCCCATTTTACAGACAAGGAAACTGAGGTAAAAAAAAGTTAAGCACCAGCGGGCCACAGTGGTTCCTGTCTGTAATCCCAGCACTTTGGGAGGCTGAGGTGGGTGTATCACTGGAGTTCGAGACCAGCCTGGCCAACATGGTGAAACCCCATCTCTACTTAAAACACAAAAATTAGACGGGCGTGGTGGCAAATGCCTATAATCCCAGCTACTCTGAAGGCTGAGACAGGAGAATTGCTTGAATCCAGAAGGCAGAGGTTGCAGTGAGCCGAGATCGTGCCATTGCACTCCAGCCTGGGTGACAGAGCAAGACTCTGTCTCAAAAAAAAAAAAAAGAAAGAAAAGTTTAATACCTTGTCAAGATCACACAGCTGGTGACCTAACGAACACGTAGGCTTATACTGTGCGCCTTCCTCAGGGGAGCCTCCCACAATTGTGTGAAGAGGACACTATTGTTCCCATTTTGCAGATGAGAAGCTGGTGCTCAGAGAAGTGACACAATTTTCCCAGGCTCTCAGTTATTTTTCTCCCCTGACCCTCTCTCTATACAAGATACCCAACCCAACCCAGGCTGAGTCCTTCTCCTCATTCCCTCCGGAGAAAGGCAAGACCGAAGGCGCACCCTATGTTGCCCAGTGAGTGTTCGCTTGTGTTTTGGAAAGTCATACTGCTGCCCTAATGTCATCCCTTGCCTCCACCCGGCCTCTTCTCGCCTCTCCTGCTGTCCTTTCTGTCTGACAACCCTGCAGAACTGGACCCCATTACTCAGCACATCCCCTCCCACTGATGGGGCAGGAGCATGGGAAGCAGGGCTGAGAGGCTGAAAGGGATGGGCTCCGACACGCAGCCACTGTGGCAGTGGAGAGAGATTGAGTCCAGATGGGAAGGACCCAGCAGTCCTGGTTTCCAGGTGGAGTGAGAGGCGGGGGTCTTCCTCACTTCTCCAAACTCCCTGCCCCAGGCCATGGAGCCCACTGCCAGCATCCAAGCTGTCAGGTGTTTCTGTCTGAGGAGGAAAGGGGCCTGGGCAGCTCCTGGAATGGGAAGAGGATGCCACTGGGCATGCGCCCTGCCAGGCAGTGCTGCCCACGCCCAAGTTCATCACACCTTCGGCTCTGCCCTCCTGCTAATCCAGCCTGCACTCTCCTCCCTCTTGCTTCTCACCTTGGGACACACGAGCCAGTGGCCAAGAGTGAGGCAGCAGAGCCACGTGGAGCCACCAGCTGCCCCTTCCCCTCCATGCCGGCCAAACTGCCTGGGATTCTGGGGACCCCTGCATGCCCCTGCTGCAGCCTCAGCAGTAGCTCTGCCTACAGCTTTTAGGAGCTCCTGTTCTGGGCTAGAAGTGACGAGGGGCTTTCCTTGACAACAAACAGGGAGATGGGGGCGCCCAGGCCCTGGCTCCAGACTGTTCTCACGCTCTAACCCCCTAGGGCAGGCCGTTCTTCTCGAAAAAACCCAGGGAAGACTTCCAAAAAGATGGCCTGAGGCAGAGTCCCTTTCTTGCCCAGGGCTGTAAGTTCTTCTTCTAGTCTAACCTTGATCCCTTGCAGAGGGGTGGAAGAGGGCAGAGATGAATTGCAGTTTCTTATAAACCTGGTGGCTTCTAGTTCCCCGATGACAATATAGCGGAGGAGCCCTGTGGTTCTGGCTCTGAGTCAGGCCCCAGCGCCCAGGCGTCCCCAGTGCCATCTCCCTCCGCCCCGCCCCGGACTGGAAAATCAGGCTCATGCCTCTGCCGAGAGTCAGTGCTTCCCCTGCTTCCCCTCACCATCTCGCTTTCCCCTAAAGGGAGGTGTTTCCTCGAAGCTGGGAAAAGTCAAGGGGGCAGAGACCTCACCAGCCACGGGGAGGCGGCACTAAGTAGGCAAGGACATGGGATGGGGGTGGGGCGACCCTGCCTTCCTGTCCCTTCCCCCTCCTCCTCTCCAGCCCGGCTCCCCATGCTGCTCTTCCAGCTGGCTGCATGTGTGCGTGTGCACACACTTAACACATGTGTGTGGTTGGTATGTGGGGGTGGGCACTCTGCCCCCGAGGGCAAGGGCGGGTGGAGGACGGGAGGCATCATGCCTCTGATATGCCTATGAGTGACACACATTTTTTCCACATGTAGATTCTTCACACGTTCTGTGTCTGCACGTGCTCTCCATGCCTCCCGAGTCACAAGTCTGGTCGGTGTCCCCCTCCCCCGCTTGGCATTGATCCCTGGGTATTAAGCAGATTCCCTCCTCCTCCCAGTGAGGAGACCCACCCACCTCGGGAGGGAAAGGTTGAGGATTCAGGAGTCTCTGAGGATATCGGCACCTCCCTCTCAGAAAACTGGCTCCTCCTCCCAGCAGAGGACCCTCAGCCTGGTAGGGGCAGGTCACATATGTGTCATGCAGATCCTCAACCTTTTCAACTGTTTGAGGGCTCAAAGAGATATTAGAACCCCACCCCTGGCTCTGGATGTGGGTAGTGTTGGTAGGAGAGTTTGGGGAGGGTCTCACCCCTTGAGGAAATTGAACCCTTGGAGTCGGGGGAGTGGTTAGGAAGGTCTGGGTCAGTGATCAGAAGAACTCCCGTGCAGTTCCCTATGGGGAGCTCAGGGGAGTAGGAGGAGCCGAAACAGAAAGTGAGCAGGACAGAGGGAGAAAGAAAGAGGGAAAGACAGAAACAGAGGCTACGGGCAGAAAGAGAGGGGAGGGCAGCGCTGGAGGTGGGCGGAACCTTCGGGCCAGCAGGGCAGTGCGGTGAGGGGGCTGCAGAGAGGAAGGGTCTAGGAAGTGGCTGCCTTTTCCCTTTCTTCTCTAGCATCACAGAGACGTGAAAGCTCAGCGCTGAGAGAATCCAAGCCTTTCATCTCAAGAAGGAGAAATCGAGTCTTAGAGCAAGACAGCTCAGAGCCACTAAAAGGGAACATGGAACCTGGTAGAGCCCACCCTCCTGCCTCCCAGGCTGTGAATTTTCTAACCCCAGGGGCAATCAGAAGGACCCAGCACCTGGGATGTTCAGCACAGCAGAGCAGTTCCAGCACTCCCTGTAGCTCAAGCAGCTGGGTTGCCTCGCTGGTGCCCAGGCCCTGCCCAAGGGACCCACGGTACCCAGTCCCGCCAACAGCAGCAGCAGCTCAGCTACCCCGAGAACTCGGGCTAGAAGAAGCATGTTGAAAGGAGACTCTTTTGATGACCCAGGCATCCTCCACCCCAGCCCATCCCCACTCCAAGCAATTGGGTGTGCAAACCCAGGGATACTGCTACCTCCGCCCTGGTGACTCCCCAACTCCTGAGCCCGCAGACATGCCAAGACACAGTGTGTGCAGGCCCTGCCACCTGAGAACTCAGACCCTAGCAAAAGCCTCCAAAGAAAACAATTTTCTGCCTTGGCCTCTGACTCCCCTGAAAATCTGGGGGACTAATGGGAGGGACTTTTAACCCCCTTAGTCATCCTAGGAAGCCAAGCTGAATAGCAGTGACTGATAGTCACCGACCACAAGCCAATTTTGCGGTTTCATTTGTTATCAGAAGGAGCAGCAAAGCAGTGGCAGGAGGCCCTGGGCAGAGGAGTGGGCTGTCTCCCGGACCCCAGCCCCTGCCCAGGGCACTCTGCCCTGGCACAGCTCAGCCCAAGACTCAGCAAGACCCAGAATTGCACCCACTTTACAGAGTCACATGGATGGGGTTTGCAACAACTAGAAATAGCCTTCTGTATCTCCTCCATGTACCCCTGGCTACTTTACTGGCAAGGCTGGCTGCTCTCTACATCCATGATGAGTCCTTTTCCTTTGCTTTTCTCTTTTCCTTAATTTCCCTTCCTTTCCTTTCGTTCATGTCATTTCACTTCCTTTCTCTCCCGCTTTCATTTTTCTTTCCTTCTTTCCTTTCTTTCTCTTCCTTCCCTCCTTATCCCCTCCTCTCTCTCTCCTTCTCTCTCTGCCCCTGCCCCATTACATGTGTGCCTGGCAGGAATAATCTAGGAACCACAATTAAGACAGCAAGAGAGCAGAGGGCCCTGAGTACCCCAGTCATATTCCCCAAACCACATCCATCACCTCCCTCGTGAGCTACAGGAAAAGAGATCAAGATTAGCTCTAAGGGAAGCTTCCCACTGAGTGGAGTTTGGAATAATCTCAGAAATAGAGAATGCCAACATGTCAGAGCCATGATGGACATTAAATCACCTAGCCCAGTCCCTGCATTTTTTCAGACCAAGGAACAGAAGCTCTGAGAAGCGGTACCATGTTCACAGAGTGTGGCTAGAACCAGAGGTACCCTCTCTCAAAACAGGCTCTAAGAGACTCCCTTCACTTCCCTGCAAGCTGAGAATTCGCTCCCCTTCTCACGATTTTCAGTGTAAACCAGACCCCTTGTCCTCATGACCAGTCAGAAGAAGAAAGTAACCAGGGATGGGCTTGGCTCAAGGATGTGGATACAGGTCAGGGGCAGCCCAGGCACAGAGAGCTACAGCACGCTGGTGACACATGGCATCACTGTGTCCTTTTCCTGGGCCTGTCACTGTCCACACCTGGTGGCCTCAGCCATGGCAGAGAGAGAAAGGGTGAAGGAGAAGTACCAGCCGCTCACACCCGCACCCCTGAGCGACAGGGAGGGAGGAGGAGGAATGAGAGGGGCAGGAAGTGGGGTCCTGACAGGAGTGGGGGGTGTGTGAAGCTAGGGAAGGGGAGGCACTCCCACGGGGAAAAAAGCTGCCCTGATGAGTCACTGCTGCCCAGGTGCAGCCCTCCTGGGGGCTGCCCAGCTGCATTTAAGGTTTATCATGTGATTTCTATGAAGGATAATGGAGTGGTGGGCTGGAGCTGGCTCATGCCAGCTCTCAAGAGCTGATGATGAGTATCTCTTCCCAATGCTCAGTGCTGAGGTAGCTTACGCTGCAGAGCCGGTTGTTAAACATTTGCCAGCACACCACTGGATAATGAGGTCAGCTTCACAGCCAGGAGTGTATGCGTCCGCATACAGGTGTGGGATTGCCATGCCTGTGTTATAATAGCATGCACTATTCCTGGGTCCCTGTGGCACTGGGATACACCTGTGTGGCACTGTGGCACTGTGTTCCTGGTTGCGTGTGTTGGGAGGAGTGTGTCTCTGCACGTGGGTGTCCATGGAAGCTGGTAGGTGGGGAAGGGTGTGCATGGAACCGGGTCTGTCCTGTGCTTTGTGCGTCTGGGGTGATGTGACAAGGTGAGTCTGGTGGGTGGTGTGGTGACAATGCAACTGCCTGACTGTCCGTGGGGAGGAGACCTGCCTGTGCCCACTGTGGGGGACTAGGGTAGCACCTGAGACCAGAGACACACACTTCTGAGCTCTGAGGACATGGGGTGCTGAGACCCTGTGCCAAGTCTCACCTCTGCACTGCCTCTGTCCTCAGCACAACCATCTGCCAGCCTGGGAGGGAGTGGGATGTTCAGGTGGGCATGGGGCTCTCTGATCCCCCATGCAAGTTCTCTGTGTGTGCTGGGCACATCGCAGAGGCCAGCACCAAGGGGCACTGTCCTCTCCCTCCCCCTCACCCCTGCAGGGGTGAACTATTTCCTTCACACCATCTCCTGATCCTCCCCCTCACCTCCCATCCTCAGTGTGCTTTTGCTGTCTGTGGGGGGAAGGGAGAGTTGGGCTCTGGCAACACCCGCAAGGCCAAGGCCCCCAGGAAAGGGGAGAGGCAAGATCATCATTCAGTCAACCCGGCCACCTTCTCACCTCTGGGCTGGAGGACTGGCATGGGCATCCTTCTGAAGTGACATGGCCCCCTGCCCCACGCCTTGCTGGCTGCCTCCAGCTGCTCTACTCCAGGGGACGTGACTCCGCTGCCGCATGACTTTTGAGGCTCCAAACGAGGTCTCATCTCAGTCTCCCCACCAAGAAGTCCTACAGGCCTCTTACGCCAGGGAGGAATGGGTAGAAGGACCAGAGCTGTTTTTTCCCACCTCCTCTCTGCCCTGGCCCATAAGGCCAGAAGAAGAAAAGCATGAAGATAGGGCAGGTGAGAGGGCATGCTGAGAGGTGGCCTTTCCTCCCTCAAATCCCTCAACCCAGGCTGTGGCGTGGGGACATGTATAGTCTGACGCCTGGACCCATCCTCATTCCTCCTGCCTGGGGCCTTCTGCCACGCCCCCCCTTCTCCCCGCCCCCCTGCAGTGTGTCCCTCTGCTCATCTCTCTGCCTCTGTTCTCAAGGCCAGGCCAAGCTCCCCAGCCCTAGAGGGATCTGTTGTGGGGAACATCAAGGGACAGGATCCTTCAGTTCATCTTTGGAATGTGTCCCCAGAAAGTTCTTCCTAAAGGTTAACCTAAGGTGGCCGGGTGTGGCTCAACCCTGTAATCCCAGCACTTTGGGAGGCTGAGGCAGGCGGATCACAAGGTCAGGAGTTTGAGACCAGCCTGGCCAATATGATGAAATCTCATCTTTACTAAAAGTTTAAAAATTAGCTGGGCATGGTGGCAGGCACCTGTAGTCCCAGCTACTCAGGAGGCTGAGGTAGGAGAATCGCTGGAACCCGGGAGGCGGAGGTTGCAGTGAGCCAAGAGTGCCACTCCAGCCTGGGTGACAGAGCGAGACTCCATCTCAAAAAACAAAAAGTTTAACGGAGGTTCCTTCTACTGCGGCCGGTGCCCAGCCCCTCCCAGGCTGGAAGTTGGGTCTTCTTCCCACTCCAGGCAACGCTCTCCTTCAGGTGAAGCCGGATCAGGTGGAGAAACAACCCAACTCCAAAAACGAAAACAAAAGTCTCTGTTCATCGCCTACCCGCCCTGCCCACCCCTGCCCCCAGCCGCCACAGAAACCAGCAGGGCATTGGGGCCTTCATCCCAAAATGAGTCAGGACCCTTCAGAGGGTTGAACTGGGGTGCAAGAATTCCCCTTCATGCCAAGCAAGGGCTCTAGCTGACAGCAATCTCCATCCAGCCTCCCTGGGCCAAGAAGCAGGTCGGCCTCCTCATCAGGAGGGGTCCGACCTTCTGTGGGAGCGCGGCTGGCCTGGAAGCACCTTTCGCCCTGGCTTTCTCTAACGCCAAGTTTCACCCCACCTGCTTGGCACTAAGGGAGGATCTGCACAGAGCACCTAAGTGTGGAGTTGGGGGCAAGAAGTGCTCAGGCCTGCTGAGCCAGGCTCGGTGCCTGCCCCACAGTCTGCCCTCCACATCCACCTTCCAAGGAAGCAAAGGAAATAGAAACTTCCCCCCAGGTCTGAGGCCCCAGGCACCCTCACAAGGTACCAAGAGGCCAGCTCCAAATCTCCTGGCTCATTCTTTCCACCCTCACACTCAAGGGAAGGAGAAGGCTTTTCCAGAGAGGAAGGAAGGACTCAGGGGTCCCAAGGCCAAAGATGGGGAGTGGAGGCAGCAGTGGCCCGGCTGACCCCATGGAAGCTGGCCTCTCCCCACCCCCACCCCACGCTGCATATATTCTCTCCCCCTGAAATAGCATCTCTGGAGAGAGGAGTGGGAGAGTTCTCAGTTCACTGTTCTTTCCTTCCCACAGTGCATTCACAGCTCTCTCGCTGTGTCTCACGACCTGGTTTCCCTGCCAGACCCTTCTGCTCTGCCTCCACCCTCACCACCTCACCCTGCCAGGTGCCAGGACCTCTTGGCCGGAGAGGGGGCCTCCTCTCCACGGCCCATCATTTCCCACTTCCAAGCTGTGACTGTCACACCACTCCCTCCCCCTCTTTGGGACAGAAGTAAATTCAGTGCACACAGTTTGAGCATCAGATGTGTCTGTGAGTCTGTGCTGCAGTCACTGGGGCAGGGGATGAGTGTTGAGCTACAACAGCCCTGGTCCTTTTCCTCCAGGATCCCATGGCCTGACACTCAGAGGCCTCTGGCAGAGCTGGGAGTCCTGGGGTTGCGGGGGTGGGGATCCACCTTTGCCCCACCACACAGCCGAAGTCTCACACTGGACCTGGATTTACTTCATGCCGTTTTTAGAATCTCATCGCAAGCCCTTCTGCTCTATTATGTGGCCGATTTCCCACGTAGAATGGTTCCTTGAGCTGCTCCCAGATTGGCAGGGGAGGTTCGGACCTTGGCCTGGGAAATGCCCAGTCTGATGAAGGAGGCAAGACACAGACTGAGAACGTTGGCAGAGACAACTCCCCAGCTAGGTAGAGCTGGGGTCATCACAGCTGCCAGAGGGGTGCGCCAGGGAGAGGGTTCCCAGAGGAAGAAAGAGCGGAGAAGCCTCTGAAGAAGGAAAGGCCAAGGCTCGGGCATTTGGGGTTGAGGGAAGCGGGTAGCTAGAAAGAGGTGTCTGCCCAACCTGGAGAGGGATGGGCCGTGGCAGGTGCATTGCTCCTATGCAGGGCCCCGCTGCGGGGCTGACCTCCTGCCTCCGGCACCGTGGGAGTTTGGAGGCAAGGGAAGGGAACCTCAAAGTCCTCCCAAGGGAAATGCCTCCCACTTGTTATTTCTGGCTCCATTTTCTTGGTCAAGAAGGGTGTCAGTGGTAATGCAAATTAGGAGGTGTTGGAGGTGCTGGCCGACACCCATCCTGTCCCCTCAGCCCTCCTCCCTCCTCTCATAACCACACTTACACAGCCAAGCGGGACATCTGTCAGATACGCCTGGTGACTCTGCCTTTGGCTGAATTGGCATGGAGGATAGGTGAAGCTGAGGGCTGAGACTGAGTTCTCAGGCGCATCTGCCTCTGCCACAAGGAAGGGCGGGCACCAAGAGGGCCTCTAGCTGATGCCCAGGTTCCCCCTGCACAGCCCCTTCCTGCCCTCAGCCCTGCCAGACCTCCCTGGGTCATTACATAGAGTCACATGGCATCTGCTTGGACACTGAATGCACAAACCAGTAAGTGGCTCAAGCCGGAGCCCTCTCTCCCGGGCTGCGGTGTGAAGGGCACAGCTAGAGGCTTCTGAACCGCGTGGCTCACAGCCCTCTGCAGATGTGGGGTGGCTCTCAGAAGGCAACCAGGGGGCACAGCCCTGAGAACCAAGAATGGCTCTGGGGTCAAAAGAGAGAAAGTGGAGGAAATGCAGAAATAGGGGCAGGTGCTGGAGGATTTCACACATTTTCCCCACATTACCTGGCAGCCCCTTCCCAGCTAGGACCCCCCGGCCCTTGAGGTTCATCCTTATGTCTGACCTCTATTCTTCCTGTGGACACCAAAGTTGTTCTGTTCTTGACTTGCTGATGGGGAGATGGGACTGGGGGACCTGTCCTGCTCCCCCCACCCTATAAAGACATCACTGATGAGCCCCACACCCCCTCCGTTCTTCTTCATTAGTCCTAATCAGCTGGGTGAGGTGTTTCTCATTAACACGGCTGACTCACCCACACACCCCTCCCTTGTTAGGATCCGCCGTGCCATACTCTCTCCAGCACACGTGTGCACGTATACACACCACCAGCTGCTGAAAGGAGCTGTGGCTGCGCTCAGCTCATCACCTGACACAGCCTGCACGGGGACCCAGGCTAGAGGCAGGTGTCTCCATGGCCTAGTATCTCTGGCTGGGGAAACCGTGTGGGGAGAAGGGTCAGAGCCAGAGAGACTGTGACACATTGGCCTTTAATTCAGCACGTGGCGATGCACCCTAGGGTGGCTTGTTCCCTGGGAAGTCATCTTCCCCCATGCCTGCATGTCTGGCTTTCGGACAGTGAGTGGGTCCCCCAGGTGTCTTTCCAGCCTCGACAGAGGTCTCCCTTCCCTCCCCCTTGCTCCTGCGGCAGCTGTCTCGTCCTCCTCCCCTTTCCAGGAGGCTAGACACCCCTTTGCCCCACATTTTCTCAGCCCCAGTGCCCTGCCTCCCTGTCTCCACAGAGTAATGAGTAGCAAGTGTCCTTCTGTGATCACAGTCCTAGAGAGAGAAGGGATGAGGGCTGGCAGGGCTCCCCAGCCTTCCCCCAGCTCCCCACACCATGTCCTCTCCTTCTGGTGGGTGGGGGGTTGCTACACGAAAGGCTGGGGCATGCTAGCTTTCTCTCCTTCCCAGTGTTCCCTCCCAGCCCCCAGCAACTTTCTGCCCTGCACCTGAGCCCTCTCCCAGGTCCCTAGAAATCAAGGAGACAAGCTGCCAGAACCTGGCCCTGTGTCCCCACACTCCCCCTCACCCTGCTGACAGGGGAATGTCCAGGTTTCGGGACACCTGGGTTCCCTCCCACCTTCAGTCATGCGCAAGGACCAGCAGTGGTTTCCTGGGTCATCCGCCTGCCTCTGTGCTCTCCTTCCCTGCCATCCTCTGCACCTTTTCTCAGCAGCAGGATTTCTCTTTGCTTCGTGTGTCCCTAAACCACCATCATTCATTCACGCACGACTCCTAAGTGCCTCCAAAGATCCAAATGGCACCCAGGTCCTGAAACTCAGGTGCTGCCTTCCTCCATGGAGGTGCAGAAATAGCAGGGGGCACTGAGCACCCATGTACCAAAGGTTCCAGAACCTCCTTCCCCAGGGCTGTGAAGCCGTGTCACATGGCGACAGTTAGTAGAACTTCTGGCACTCACGACTTGGCTGCAGACAGAATTGAGCTTGGATGAACTTTGAGAGGGCAGCATAGTTTTTAACTGCAACAGAGAATCCAGGGTGGCTGGGAAGTCTCCGCACAGGGGTCTGGACTTTGGCACTGAATGGGAAGGCACATTTGCCCTGGGTCTAGCACTGAACCTCACACCTTCAATGAGCAAGTGCCTTTGTCGCCTCCCAAGGTGCTGGGATTACAGGTGTGAGCCACCATGCCTGGCCCCCTTTTTGTTTTTAAGTGAACTATTGGCCAAAAAGGGCCACATGGAAGAGAAAGTCACCCAGTTGATGAACAAGTCACTGAAGCACTTTTTGCAGACCTGGGGCAGAATTTATGGGTTCATGACCCAGCTCTGATCTTCCAGGCTGTGGGACTTCCAAGGCAGCTGCTGAGCCTGGAACCCAGCCCCTCCCCTGTTCTTAGACCCATGAGAACATGGAACACAGATGCTCTTCCTCTGAGGCCCCAGCCTGGTTCCTGACGTGTAAAAATCATTTGATAAAGACATAACTGCTACTGATAAACAAACCCAAGAGCTTTAGCACCTCGACTGGCCAGACCTACTGGGTGGGAAATTCAAGAGGCCTGCCTGATCGGGGCTGAGTGGCTGCTATCTGTTCTAATGACTGCCACATCACAAGTCATCTGCGACCACTTACATGTCTGCATCTCCAGAACCTCTCTGCATGTGGGTGCCCCATATATCCCCTACTTGCCCAGTATCTACCTCCCACGGTCACAGTCCCCTGCTACTGAAGGCTCTACCCACCCCCTGCCCCACCCCCAGCCAGAGAGGGCACAGACTGAGCGCAGATGGAACAGGTAAGTTTTATTTGGACTTTCAACTTGTTCAGAGAGCACAGGGGCCCCTGCCTCCCCTCTCCAGGCCCCCTCCCCCATTTCCCCTGCCTGGGGACGATCAGGGTTCAATGACAAGTGTCCTTGGCCCCTTCCCTGCCCAATACACCCCTTCACTCCCCTGCTCTATGGAGGGGAGGGGTGCGGGGAGGTGGGGCCTGGAAGAATTGGATCAGAGCGGGACATGCGCTATCAGTAGCGGCCACTGCTCCTCGCCTGGAGCTGAGACCTGGGAGAGGTGCGCAGTGGAGGGGGGTGGATTCATTGTGGGGTAGTAGGCTTTCGCCATAGTAGGCTCCCCACCTCAGCCCTGGGGACCCCCTAGCCTCCTGCTTACCCGTCCTTCTGAGGGTACGACTCTGAGGTAGATTTCACAGAGGAAATGTAGGTGGGTGGGTGGGGTGTGGGAAGGGGTTAGCTCTTTTGAAGTTGATCTCCACAGCACCCTGGGCCCGCTCTCAGGTTCTGGCCTGGGAGGCAGGGGCTGATGTTACCCACCCAGCTAACAGAGGCTGAGTCACACAAGGGCTCCAGGGCACCTGTGGTGTCAGGGGCTCTGTGGAATAAGGGTTGAGGGTGCATCTGCCTTGACGATCTGTGCCTTAGTGCCAGGGGTGCCAGAAGGAGGGCATGGGCCTGGGAGGCTGGAAGACAATCCCCTGGCCATAGGGGCACGGTGCAGGGCCCTGGCTCTCCGAGAAGCCTCTTTCGGCTAGATCTTCCGAGTCCTCCAGAATCCTCCCTCTCTGCTCCTCCCCTCCCTTTTCTCCAGAGTGGGCAGAACAGGAAAGGGAGGACAGGGCTGGCCTACAGGGAAAAACAAGGAACAAGATGCCTTCCTCCCCCAATGGGGGCCCACGCCATGAGCCCTAGGCTGGCCACGGGATGGAGACACTGGCGTCAGTGTGAAGAGCAGGCCCTGGGACCCCAAAGACAGCCTGCGGGTGTTCCCCAGACAGAGCCTGGTCTAAGAAACACGGACATTTGGGGAGGGGTGGAGGAGCTCCTGGAGCCCTCTAACACCTTCCCCCCACCCCAGGCCCAAGCACTAGATACCTTCTTGGATCCAACTCTGTTTAAGAACAGACAGGCAGAGGGAGAGGCCTGGGAGGGGTATGCTGTCCCCATCCCAGCCCAAGTCCCCACCTCCCAAGCAGAAACCAGGAGCATCGGGGGAGCCTCGGCTAACCTCCCAGGAAGAGTCAGTGCTGAGTGGTGCCTGGACCAGGGAAGATGGCACGCACGTTGACTCAGTAGCTAGTGGAGGTATCTGGGGGTCGCAAGGGGCAGGGGCCCCCCACGAGATTCATGCAGCATTCAAAGTGAGTGTTTGGGGTGATAGGAGAGGACAGAGAAACAGCCAGTGAGTGGGGGTGGCGCCCTAGATCTTGCTGTTCTCCAGGTGGGAGTCAATGTGTTTGATGAGGGCATCATCTGGATACCCGACAGGGAAACCCAGCTGGCAGAGGGGGCAGCTGCGGATGTCAGAGCCCACTGTCTCCATCAGCAACTGTGGGGAGAGAAACAAGTCACTTATCATCCCCAGCCCCCACACATGGTCCCCACATCCCAGCCTGCCCTGTCCCAGGACCCAGGGCAGGGAGGGCTGTGGCATGCAGGAGGCGTCTGGGCATCCTTTCTCCAGCACCGTCCTCCCCCACACCAGCTCAGTGTCCACCCCCCTGCCCAGGGACAGGGTCCCCAGGAGGCAGGTATGAGAGAGTCACTGCTCAGCTTGCCAGGACATCTGTAGTAATGAGGGAAGCCAAGACCCAGACATGCCCCCAGAGTGACTAAGACACAGCTCCCAGATCACTCAGAGCAATGGACAATCCTAAACAATGTACAACCCCAAAATAATTTTCTGTCTGGCTCTGCAGTATATTTTGGTCTTTCCAGGTTGCAAGGGCGGCTCTGACATTCAGGGAACTCATTATTTCTGTGAAATGACAGAGCCCTGAGATAGGCTTCTGTCTTCTAGGACAGACAGAAAAGGGAAAGGGCTCTGAGGCCTGAAGGAGGGAGCTGGACCAACAGGCCTGTTCCTTTGTTGGCTGGCGGCCTGCTATGGTCAGTAGCCACCATCACCATGGCCAATATAACAGCAGATGCTTGAGCCAGGCACTGTGCCAACTGCTTTAAGCTCACTGCCTGCTTCTTAAGAATCCTGTAAGATAATCAGATACCATCATCATCTTTCCCATTTTGCAGATGAGAATACTGAAGATCAAGAGAGGATAAGTAACTTGCACGAGGTCCCGCAGCTATTAAGTGGTGGAGTTTGGAATCAAAGGCAGGACTGTCACTCCAGAGACCATATCCTTATCCAAGGAAATGGTCTTTCCGAAATCTTAATGGGGCAGGCCCCAATTTCTGGCAACAGAAGGCCACGGGAAAGAGAGATGAAGGGACCTAGACTGTGGCCAGGGGTCCAAGGGGGGTGAATAGTTTGCGCGCTGACACCCAAAAGGGGCACCCAACGGAGGGTGGGACTCTGGGGTCTTCTCAAGGCCCGGGGTGGGTGGAACGCGGGTGCCCCACTCACGTTGATGGATGGCCAGGACTGCGCGTGCTCGGCGTGGGCGTAGGCGGTGGCGGCGGGCGACTCGGGGATGGGGAAGCCCGCACAGAAGGACGCGCATCGGATGGTGCCCACCTCTGGGCTGGGCGGGCTGGTGGGCACAGCCCACTCGTCCTCCTCCGACGGCTGCTTCTCGAAGCGCAGTCGGATACCCTCGAAGGCGCGCCGCGGGCTGAGCGGCCTGCCTGGGCCGTAGAGCTCGCCGCCGTAGGCCCGGGGCTTGGGGAGCGTGGCCGCCTCGGCCTGCAGCCAGGGCGGGGAGGCGCCCGCGTAGGCCGCGCCCTCCACCAGCTCAGAGTAGCTGCGGCGGCTCTGGAAGCCGGCCTTCACGTGGTGGCTGGGCGGCTTGGCGTAGGCGCGCTCGGCCAGCGTCCTCTCGCCCGGCGGGGGCGGCGGGGGCGGCCGGGGCTGCGGGGCCGGGCAGCTGGGGGGCACCGGGGAGCGGCGCTGCGGGCTGGGGGACTGGCACGGCGGCGGCACCGGCGAGCGGCGCTGCGGGATGGGCGACGGGCAGGAGGGCGAGGCTGGTGAGCGGCGCTGCTGCGGCGAGGGGCATGGGGGCACGGGAGAGCGGCGCTGGGGCACGGGGGACTGGCACGTGGGGCACGCGGGCGCCGCTCGGGCAGGTGGGGAGGGGGAGGGGCACTGGGGCGCCGGGGAGTGGCGCTGCGACAGCGGCGAGTGCCTCTGGCCTGCAAGAGAAGCCGGGACAGGGTAGGGGGACAAAGGTGCAGAGAAGACCTCAGAACTGAGGCGACGGCGGCTTGCCCAGACCCATGCCCACCCACTCCAGGCCACAGGAAAGGAACTAGAGGGTGGTGCCCAGGACCAAGATGGTTGCCATGGCTACCCGGTCTTTCCCGGGGTCCCGCGGCGGCTTCCCTCTGCCCTGCCCCATCTCACCGCCACTCCGGGCCTGCTCCTGCAACAGAGTCCTCAAGATTCTCCCCTGCAGGGAACTCAACTCTCGAAGCCGGCCCAGCTCCTCCGTCAGCTCCGTGTAGGCCAGCGCCAAATTCACCCTGAAGTCAGAGGGCAGTGGGAAATAAGAGAGGGGCAGTGGGTCTACCGCCCCAGCTGTGGAGGAAGAACGGGCTCTGTCCCAGCAACAGGTCCCCCCGTGCAACCTCCCACCCGCAGGGCCCTCCGCGGATCCCAACTGCAGAAATCCTCCCTACCTTTAAGGTCCAGCTCAAAAGCCACCTCTTCCAGGGACCCTCCCTCTGCATTCTGAGACCCATTCCCTGGGCTAGGGCAGTGGTTCTCAGCCTAAGTGCAGGGACAGGGAGCAGAGAGATTCCAAGGGCTCCCTGAACCCTGCATGCATTAGGCACTGTTGGTGGTCTGAACACAGCTCATACAGGTATGTGTGAATGTTTTTCTAATCGGTGCAAAAGCTGTGATGATGAATTAAAGCACAGATTCATCAAAAAGCTGCACTGAATTTATAGTAGCTTCTGCCACTGTGAATTTTCTCAAGCAGTGCATACTAAAAGTGTTATAAGTAGAATCTGTGTACTGGGAGTGGGATCCATGAAGAGTCCTCACCTTTGAAAAGGTTGGGGACCCTGCTGCATAGAACAGCTGGTTCCATAAGTGAAGATGGTTTCCTGGCTGGTGGAGGTGCTAACTGATAAACTTCACCCCACACCAGCCCCATTCCATGTGCACTGCTCCTGGATCGACCTCAGAGCTGCCTCTGGGCTCTTTGCAGCCTTGCCCCTTCCAGGACCTTGCTGTACAAGTCCACCAGGACCTTCACACTGAGATCTTTGTGAACACCTGCTGTTCACTGCACACTTGCAGGGAGTGCCAGTCACACCGGGTACTTTTCAAAGGCTGCCTTGTTCTAGAACTTTATGGGGAGTTCCTTGATGGTGAGGATTATGTCATTGTATTTACATTCCCAGCACCTTGTCCAGGGCCTGGAACCCAGCAGGTGTTCAGTAAGCGGATGATGCATTTGAGCCTCTTCCTCCATTTTTCTTTCTCCCTCCCTTTCTTCCTCCCTGCTTCCTGTTCAGGCATCTTGGGCACCCACCCTCACGGAGCTGGAACAGATTTGGCAAGGAGCCTCACTCACTTCCTTTTCCCTTCCCTTCTCTCTAGGTCACTAGTGACCCAGAACCACGGAAGGTCATCACTCCACTGCCCTATGCTTTCTCCTGCTGTGGCCCGCATGGCCCCAGGAGCCCTCTCAGACCTCATGGGAGGCTCTGCCATGCCCTTGGGTCCTGCCTTCATCACTGTTCTAAG
This sequence comes from Cacajao melanocephalus, assembly GCA_963573385.1. NCBI lineage: Eukaryota > Metazoa > Chordata > Mammalia > Primates > Pitheciidae > Cacajao > Cacajao melanocephalus. The sequence goes on along the minus strand of CAUYLG010020267.1, from coordinate 18,339 downwards.
TGTGGACAGAGCCCTGAATCTCCCTGAAGGCAGAGATTTAGGTTTCTTTGGCTCTCCCAACCTCCAGCTCCAGAAGGGACTCTGGAACTGAGCGGAAGCTGGAGTTGGAAGGAAATACCAGGTGTCACTTCAGACAGATCTCCTCCCAGGGGAGGTCTTGTCCCAGGACAGAGAGGTCAAGGGGGCCTGGTTCTAAAGCCTGGAGGGCCCTGTCCCCACCCCATAGTGATAGACATGTGGATAGGAGAGTGTGGAGGCAGGTGAAGGGCCAGGCTGATGAATGAGGAAAGGGGTGAGTGAATGTAGGGGTGTGTGTGTGTGTGTGTGTGTGTGTGTGTGTGTAACCCTAAAGGAGAGGAGGGGAAGTCATGAGGTTAGGGCTTCAGAAGGCAGGGCTCCCTGCTCTCGCTCACTGGCTCTCTTACTAATCCTGGGGCAGAAACTGCCCCTCCCACAAGACTATTTTTAACCCATTTGGGCCAAAGCCAAATTACTGCAAATGGGCCAGATCTCTGGGAGACAGCCCTCTTCTTAGGGAGGGAGAGCCCTCGCTGCCCATTTGATGGTGGGTAGGGCTGGGCAGGCAGAGGGGAAGGAGTCCCAGAAGCCACTGCGGAGACCCTACGGCCTCCATCCCATCACATCTCAGCCCTCGTTTTTGCTAAATGTGTCCTGTGCCCCCTCACCCTCAGCTTATGGGTCTGTGGGAAGAAATGGCATCTCCCCCATCAGACTGGGAGGTCCAGGTGTGTCCCACATCAAATCAGGGACTCCCCAAGGGAAGACTCCCCCTCCAGACCAGAGGACACCTGAGGGCAAGAGCTCAGACTGGGGGCTTTCGGAGGGCAGGATCATGCTATCCCCTTGGCAGCAGGATCAGGAGAGGGCTCTGGGCAGGGCATGGATGGAGTGTGGTCCTCTGTCCACATAGCCACAGCTTCTCTCCCCATCCACTTTCACTGCTGTATCTCAGGTGACAGATACAGGTCGTCATCTTCACACCCCGCCTCAAAGATTTCACCTGCCATACTCAGTTCCCAGGCCCCTGTCACTCCCCTGCTTGCCTCCCTCCCCTTGTCAGTAGCTACCCCAGTTTCTACCATCCAGCTCCTGGCATCCTTCTCACAGTGAAACAGACAGGGTGGCTGAGAATGGAAGAAAGCAGCCCCTGGCCCAGAATGCCCAGCCCCTCTCCCAGCTCTGCCACCTGGGGCCTGGGGCAGGTGGGTTCTGTCCACCCAGAGCTTCAGGCAACCTTCACAAAGACTGCTAAGTCCCCGGCAAGGTAATCAACCCGACCTCCTCCTGATGCCCTGTGGCCTTTTGGGACCTCCCCCTTCATTGAGTGTCTCTCTCGGTCTCAAGATGCACAGGTCTGGGCCGCTGAAGATGCTAATGACCTCAATGACTCACTGAAAACACTGCCAATTCAGTGGAAAAAAATCTCGACTTCACAATACAACCAAGAGTTGCACACGTGCACCTAAATACACATTCCATTTCCTGGCTTCCTGGCCCACACCTGAGCACTTTTTTGCCATCATGACTGGGAAGAATGGGTCAGGTAAATGGCAGCAGATGGCTGCAACTGGATGCCACTTTATTGCTTACATGACAGGAGAAAGTTCTGAGTCTTTCAGAACCTGGGAAGCACCCAGAGAGAAAAGAATCAGATGATCTATATGAGTGCTTACCCCGGGCCAGGCACTCTGCTAAGAACTTTATTCATCTGCACAACCCTACGGCATTGCCACTGTTACCTTCCTTTTATAGATCAGAAAACCGAGGCTTACAGAGGTTAAGTCACTTGACCAAAGTCATAAAGCCTACTAGCAATGAAGTTGCTGGCATGGGAGCTCTGGCCCTCCAGACTCCAAAGTCCAGGCTACTGACGATGCTATACCATCCCCCAAAGAACTAGGAAGGAGGGGAGAGGAAAGGCAAGGCAGCAGCAGAAGGGAAAGGAGAAGAGGAGGAGGGGGCTGGCGACCTTGGGAGTGGCCTGGAAGCCCTGAATCACCACCACTTCTCTGGGAGGGAAAGGAAGGTTCTAGATACATGTGGAAATGGAAGATCAGAGTGATTAAGAGGCTGGCTCAAGGTCACAGAGTGGCAGTGGCACACAGCAGAGTCAAACACAGGCTCTTGGCACCTCAGCCTGCCGAGCTGGCACCTTCGGAGGAGCCAGAGAGCAAATGGCAGAGCTGGCAGGAAGGAGGGCCCCCTGGGCTGCAAATCATTCTACCCTTCATATCCTTTCATTCAGTCTTTCCACGAATAATTCAGGCATCTCACACACTCTTCTGGAGACGATAATCCTCATTGTACTATTAAAGCAACTGAGATCAGTAAGGTCTGCAACCTAAGTGACTTCCTCTGTAAATAGCCTCTTTCTGCCCACACCAGCTGTGAGACACTGGGGCTCTTGCATGCCCAGTGCTGCCCTGGAGCCAGGTAAGGATGCCTCGGGGTCCAAATTCAGGCTAGTGCGTGTCATTAGAGCTGGGGATGGCCTTGAGGACAGGATTCAAAGAGCCAGGGTCACTTGTCACTCTAGGAGTGGGGTTGATGTAGCACATGGCCAAGATTGTGGACAGAGTTGAGGGTCAGGATTAGGGATCGGGTTAGAGTCAGAGATGGGAACAGTAAAAGGGTTAGGATTAGGGTTAGGTTTAGAGCTGTTCACATGGTCAGAAACATCATCTGATTCAGAATTGAGAGGAAGACAGAAATCCAGCCTTCCCGGGCCCTTCCATCCTCGAAGTAGTGCCCCAGCCACCTCACCCCTGTGGGGGAATTTAAGGACCAAACTTTCCACCACCCACAGACACACCCAGCGTAGGTCTTCCCGCCCGACCCTCACCCTCGGGGAGGGGACCACAGGCACCGGGCCGTGGAGCGGACTTGAGGTTGCGGGCCTCGGGGAGGAGGAAGTTGCTTTGCAACAACCCAGTGCTCCACCACTTCCTTTCAGGCGCCTTGAGCCCCTTCACTCTCCTCAGCCAGGTATGACTGGTGGGGTCCCCAGAGTCCAGTTCTTCATGGCAGCCACTGCCACGAATCCACCAGAGCTAACATGCCGGGTCTAGATACTTTCCCAGATGTGGCTGATTGAAGCAGCTCAAGGGTAGGCCTGGAAACCAAGGTTCCTATGTAGGTGGGGTACTCAGAGGTCCCAGTGTGCCTAGGACTGTCCTGGGTCACACTAGTCGCCCCAGAATAATTATCAGTGTGCCTCCTTTCACTTTCAAAAGTGATCCAGTTTGGTCAACAAATCACACAGTCGTCCTTCATAGAAGGGCCTTCCACCTGAAGACCCTGAACCAGAAACACACACAGAAGTGTCATCGCCCCATCCGCTTGGCATCTGCACTGAACTTACTCAACTTCTCAGATTATTTCACTTCTCTGTACCTCAGTTCGCTAATCTGTAAAAGGGGGACAATACCTACATCACGTTTGCAGGAATGAAATGAGATTTTGTAGATTCAAACACAGGCTCGCATAGCGTCTGGCATGGACAAAAATAAATAAATAAATAAATCAGGAGAGTGCCCAGGAGACAGGTGGAGTAAGGAGGAAACTTGTGTGAGACTTTTTGGAGACACCAGCCTAGTGACTTCGGTTTAAGAAGCAGGGAAGATGGGCATTTCCTATTGAAGGAGAGGGTGCCGGCACCAGCTGCCCCACCCTGCTGGCAGGCAAAGCACCAAGGAGTGGGGCTGAAAAAGTCCACGCACCCCTCAGACCCACCTGGAGCCCTTCACCAGCCTGTGAGAGCCCCCGAGGCTGCAAGAACTTAGGGGTTAACGCCTGTGAGCGCCGCGAGGGTGCCCTGGCCGAAGGAGACTTGAAAGAAAGGAAGTAGGGAGGGTGAGAAGCGTGAAGGGGGAGGCCCTGGGCCCGCTGGTTCTGGGGCAGGAGGCTACGCTCAGGGTATGCGGGGGTCTCCGACTTCCGTCCTGACCCACCCCACGCTGCCCTTGACCTCCGTGCAGAGTTTCCATCCTCTCTCTCAAGTTCACACTTCTTCCCACCACTAACCGCAGCCCACGCAGAGGCTTGTGGGTGGAGAGAGGGGCGGGGGGGCGGTGCGGAAAAGGGCCCGGGCTGCAGTGCTGAGCCCCCAACGTTGGGAAGAAAGAAAGGCCTAAAGTTTTCTCCTCATTGCCCATACTGAGTCCCCATCTTCTCCCAGATACACCCTGCACAGATGAGCCCACCCTCCCTTACAGGGCCCTCATTCCTGTCACAGACCCCCTGTGCCCTCAGAAACGTCATCCCCCTCAAGGAGCCCCCGCCAATTACCCCTCCCTCTCAGCACAGCCACACTCTCCAAAAGCCCCAGGCCAGGGAGGGGGCCCAGAGAGGAGGGGGCTGTGGGTGCTGTGCCTGCCACCTGGGCTGGGGCCCCCAGGGGTCTTTACCTCCCTGTGCATCCTCAGGAGCAGGGCGGGCTCCACTCCCACCACCTCCCTCATCACTGCCTTTGGCCTCTGCGTGACCCCCAGTGACTCCTCCCCTAGGGCAGTTTGTCCCCCTGGGCTCTGTCCCCAGGAGCTGGGCTCCCTGGGGGGTAGTGGTCTGGCCCTGTCGGGTCTGGGTGTCTGTTTTCACGAGAACATTAATGGCCAGAACTTGTGGGCCAGGGGCTGGGAGGGGAGGGACTGGGAAGCCCTGAGGCGGGGGCTAGGACCCAGGGAAGGGAATTAGTAGAGATTTGGGGGTTGGGGATTAACCTTGAGGACTCCTGCAATAAAACTGGATGCCCTTGAGGTGTCCGGACCGGGACAGGTGGGCACCTGTCGCCGTAACAGAAGACTCCCGGCTAAGCGTGGGCTGGACTCAGGAACTGCGTGTCCCCTCCTCAGCCTTCACACCCTGGTCCTCCTCACCCCAATCACACCCCCAGCCTGGATCATCCAGCCGCGGCACTCACGCCACTCCTGGAAAAGCCTACTTGTAACACTCCCTCCAGCCTGGAAAGTCGGAAGCAGAAGGAAGAAGGGCACTGGTGGGGAAGAGGAGCTGAAAGCAAGTGACTGAGCTTCCTGGCGGGGGGAGGACAGGGGAGAGAGCCCTCGGGAAGCAACCTATTACCAAAAGGAGCTGAGTTTATAAGAAAATAAAACTACCGGGGGAGTGAAGACTTCCTGAGAATTAACGCTTGTCAGACCAGGGCTATCCAGAGACGCTCGCCCGGCCTGAAAGGAAGCATGTGGCTGGGCAGCAGGGCCTGGCTGGCTCCAGATGCAGAGATCTGGGAGGCCGTGGCAGAGCTGAACCACAGCGAAGGCAGGGAGGAGCCAGGAGATGGCCTCTGGTAAAGCTGTGGGGCCAGGCCCCAGACAGAGCCCAGCTCCCTCTAGCCAAAGGGCCTGAGGAGGGCAAGTGCCTTGCGGGACGGAGGGAAGGGGCTCCTCTGGCCAGAATGGGCAGCATGGATGATGTGGCCTCCCAGCCCCTTACGGGGTGGGCTTCCTTTCACTCACAGAACACAACCTTGGCCCCTGGGGAGCCACTGCCCCTTCTCTGCCTCTACCCACCGCCTCATCTTCCTCTCCCATCTCTCAGCAATGACTGGCCCCTGAGCCCGTGAGGGAAGCTTGGGATCCAGAGAAGTAGAGTCAAGTTAGTAAAGAAAGGCCCCTGGGATTCAAAGCCTCAAGAGCCAGACTCCAGCCCCACCAGAACGTCCTCCCTTGGAGGTCTACCAACTTGGGGAGCTTCACTGTTGGTCTGATAAGAGGGGACTGGGCTCAGCAACCCATGAAGGGCCCTACAGCATGACTTCCGGGGCAAGCTAGGATTCAAGAATGTGTGTGGTGTGTGTGTGTGTGTTCCAAGTCTGGGCACACGGCTACGATGGGCGCAAGCCCCAGCCACAAGCTAGGGTGGACCCTCTCCACTAAGGCCTAGCTGAGGAGTCCCACCCACTAGTCACACGAACTGGGTTCTCACCACCTCCCCAGTTATCACAGCTCCACCCAGGCCTTCACCCTAAGGAGGGGAGGTAGGAGAGGGGTATCCCTACTTGGCCAGAGGCTGGGAGGAAGATGAAGAAGAAGCTTGCTGGGCAGGAGACCTCTGGAGCCCTGGAGCTGGGTATGCTGCTGTGCAGTGGAGGGTTAGTTTCTGCCCCTCTCTGGGCCTCAGTCTTCCCCTCCCATTAGAGTAGGGAGTCTGTGCCACACAGCTCATCTTAGGGGAGAGGACTTAGGCGGAAAGACGTTTGAGCTCTATTTCTCAGAAAGTGGGAGAGGGTGAGTTCGGTGCGGATGTGAAAGGCACCAGGCTTCACTGTTGCCGGGCGGCTTCTCACCCCTCCCTTGCTGCCCAGTGCCCCCTGGAGGCCCCAGCGCTGGGCTCCCCACCGACACAGCTCCCTTGCCACTCCCTGCTGCCCCTTTCTTGGTAGGATTCCAGGGAGCACCCCAGCAGAGCAGATTCTAACTCCCCACCCCACGGCTGTGTGAACCTATGAAAGCCTCTCCTGTCTCTAAGCCTCACTCTCCCAAGATCAGCAGACAAGGCCCAACAAATCCCAAGAGACACCACCTCCCTCTTCCTCACTAGGGAGGGGAGGATGAACCCAACGGGCTGGGCTTTGTCACTGGAATAGAAAATGGGGCCCTACGGAGGCCCAAAGCTCAGTAGGGGACACACACAGCAGCAAAGCAGCAGAGTGTCACTTAGCCCCGGCATCTCCAGAAGAGATGGGCTCGGGCCCCAGAGGAAAGAAAAGATCCCAATCACTCAAGGACCCAACTCCCAGGAGTTCAAGACCAAACTGACCAACATGGAGAGACCCCGTCTCTACTAAAAATACAAAATTAGCTGGGCATAGTGGTACATGCCTGTAATCCCAGCTACTCAGGAGGCTGAGGCAGGTGAATCACTTGAACCTGGGAGGTGGAGGTTGCAGATCGCACCACTGCACTCCAGCCTGGGTGACAAGAGTAAAACTCCCTCTCAGAAAAAAAAAAAAAAAGAACCCCACCTCTTTCCTATGAAGGACGCACAGCAACAGCAGCCCAGACACCACTCCCCTGAGGGCTGGGAGGAGAGGTCTCCCAAACAATACAGAGGGACAAAAGGCAAACCTAGGGGGACCGGGTTAGGGTTACCGATGTGACTTACTGATCATCCCCAACTCTTTTCACCCATGCCATGTCCCGCTCTGACTGGTTGGAGGCCAGATCCTAAGGAAGAAGATGGAGAGGTCAGAGCCCAAGCTCACCCTTGCCAGGGCCCTTCTCTACCATTCCCTGGGCCAGTCTGCACACAGTGGGGAAGGCCCAGCCCTGGACCTCCAAAGGCTGTTCCAGGCCCCTGCATTTACCTGGGCTCGGGTCTCCTGCAGCTGCTTCAGCTCCCCCTGCAGCCGCTCACATTCGGCCTGGAGCTGCTCCTCCCGGAGCTGAGCCCCCCGGGCCTCTCCCTGTGCAGCCTCTAGAGCCTCTTCTAGCCGCCGCCGCTCCAGGTCACTCACACTGGGCGTGGAGCCCGGCCAGCCTGCTGTTGGGGAAGAAGACAACATCAGGTGGGCTTGGCTGCCTCCTCCAGCTCCCAGAGCACAGAGTGAAACAAGGGAGGATGCAGCATGGGGGATCCAAGAGAGAAGCCAGGACAGCTAGCCAAGGAGGGTGACCCAGACAAGGGCAATGAGGAAAGATGGGCTGAACCACATTTCTAATCTTCCTGGAGGCCAGGAAAAAAAATAAGACAGGCTCCTGAAGGCCTTACTGGCCAGGCTTAAGTCTAGAGCATCTTCAGCGGCCTCTTCTAGTCACAGCCAGAGACGGGCAGTTGGGGGACTCTGGGTGGGGGCGCCCTCTGCTGGCAGGCATAGGAATTGCAATGAGGTGGTGATGAGGAATGCCCGAGACAGAAGGGCAGAAATTAGGGTAACAGTGGGTGAGGTAAGGGGACAGCGGGGAACGGATGATGGGGAGATTATGGAGATATAGACTATATTACAAATGGGATGGTAAGTAAGTAGGAGATGTCTAGTAATGTTGAAATAGGGGCTGGGGACTAGGAGGTAAGTCAGGGTCACTGAGATCTCACCGTGACTCAAGCCAGATCCCCCTCTCAGTGCCAGGTAGTGCAGGTCCAGATCAGCGCAGGGCGGGGTGGGGGCTGCTGGCGGGCTCAGGTTGGAGAAGGCTGCATCCTGGAGGCCTTGTTGTTGCCGCAGCTGCTGCTCCAAACCACAGATCTGGCGCAGGTGCGTCTCCACCAGGGCCCTCTGGAGAGGAAGACAGGTGAGGGTCTGCACAGGCCCAGGACTTCCCCATGTCTGGAGAGGCCCCAGGTCACACATCCCAAGCCTACTCTCCAAGTGGCCTGGAGTGCGAAGTCTCCTCTCTCAACCACCGAAATGCAACTCTTGCAGGCTGTTGCCCCTGGCGAGGTCAAGTTAAAGGCTCTGCTCTATCATTAACACACAGGGACACTTAAAAGAACACTCAGCCGCCTGTTCGGAGGCCAACCCCCCTCAGGAGAATCAGAACTTCTATTTGCATACGTGACAGGAACTTCTGGGTTTCACCCACCTCATCCATAAAATGGGGATAACAGTCCCACACTCACCTCTTAGGGTTGTTTTGAGAATTAAAATGAGTTCGTGTACACCAAGTGAAAAGAACAGTGTCTGGCACACCCTAAGTGCCACATAAATATTTGTGATTATGAAGGCAAAGCATCTATACATGAATGCCCCATCACCCTCACCACAGCCTGGCAAGGGTGTAATTATTTGCCCCACTTTTCAGAGGAGGGATGGAGGCTAAGTAACTTTTTTTTTTGTCTTACTCATCTGAGAGGCTAAGTAACTTAACTGAAGTAATGGCTTGGGGTTGGCTGAGACCACGTCTCCGGAATGTTTTTTTTTTTTTTTTGTGAAGGGTCGGGCGCGGGCACCCAGGCTGGAGGGCAGTGGCTTGATCTTAGCTCACCAGAGCTTCGATCTCCTGGGCTAAAGCGATCCTCCCACCTCAGCCTCTGAGTAGCTGGGACCACAGGCATGCACCACCACACCTGGCTTATTTCTTATTTGTATTTTTGGTAGAAATGGGGTTTTGCCATGTTGCCCAGGCTGGTCTCAAACTCTCTGACCTCCCAAAGTGCTGGGATTACAGGCGTGAGCCACCGTACTGACCTGTCTCCTGACTGACCTGCACACGGGCACAGTCACACCCTGACTCGGAATCATACCCAAGGGCAGGCCCATCCTCTCAGTCACACACTCCTGGTCACCTCTGCCCTCACCCTCACAGCCTCCCCAGGGCAGTGCTCATAGGCAGAGGGTCACCCCAGTGTGAGGGCCAAACACACACACAGAGACAGAGGTTCCCACGGGCCACTGCATGGCCAGGATGCGCATAGTCACTGCAATATGGATAGCACACACAGTCTCCCTCACGGGGCCAAACAGGTGGGCACTCACAGATACACGTGGACACAAGCAGGGCACACACAGCGCTATGTGACACATGGGGTGGCATACTATCACAGCCTGGAATGCTTATGCATAGAACTACATGCACACACACCACCAGCACACACACCACCAGTTACACATACTCAAGCACCACCAGCTCCCCAGGCCTCACCATCTCCCCCAGCTCCGTCTCCAAGTCGCTCTTCTCCACGCAGAGTTTCTCATAGGCCTGGATCATCTCTCCAAGCTGTTCTTCCTGCTCCTTGTTCTTCTGTAACTGGATGGGGCCCAGAAGGGCCCGCCGCAGGGTCAGTCCCACACTGGACTTGGGGCTAAGGAGCTCCCCGCACCTTCCCACCCCCATCCCCAGCACCCTATGGAGGTGCAGGAGGAGCTGCAGCTGGTCTTAGGGAGGACCTGGCCATCTTTCAGCAAACAGGCAGAGGCCAGATCCTGGGGGGTGTGGAGAAAAGGGTATCAGAAACAGACAAGAGCAAGATGCTCAGGGGGTGCGCCCAGCCTGGGAGACTCACCTCATGCTGGAACTGGTTGAGCCGTTGCTGCAGGCTGACCTTTTCCACTTCCAGCAGGGAGCCATCCTTGATTTCATACAGAGAAAAGCCGTGCTCCTCTCCAAAGTCACTGATCAGTGGGTACTGCAGTGGGGTAGGGCTTCAGGAGAGCATGTTCCCAGGTGCCCAGCCCAGGCCTCAGCCTGGCTGTGCCCCCAACTCCACAACCTGCCTCAGACCCTTGACCCTCCTTCTCCTTCGCTAGTCGGATCCCAATTCCCATGGACCCGCAGGCATCTCCCACCAACCAGATCTGTTTTAGATCCCAGATCCGGCCCTTCCAAAGCCGACAGGACCAAGTCCCCATCCAGAACAGTCACATCTCTCATGGGAGACCCTCAAGTTCCTAAGAGTCTGCACTGTGACCCCTCTTTTGGATCCCTGGAATCTGCCAGATTTCCAGTCCCCCTCCCCACTCCACACACTCTACCAGGTACCCTCCCCTCCGTGTTCTGACCTTGATCTCGTAGACTTTGAGGCGGTGGCGGAGGGTGGCGTTCTCCCTCTCCAGTCCCCCCAGCCGTTCCTTGATGTCTCCATAAGCAGTGATGAGGGCAAAGTGGGAAGCGGAGCACATGTCCCCCCCGAGAGAGGGATCTCCGGCACCGTCCAACCACACCTCGCTGGGCCCCAGGGCCTCCTGCGTCAGGATGCTGATGTCGTCCTCGAACATGGACTCCATGGTGACCGCCGGGCCCCGGCCCACACGGGGCCTCCTCGGAGAAAAGGAGCAACCGTGGACAGGGCCGTCTGTCTACGGCTCGTCCCTGGTACCCCTCTCCCTGGCTCCGCACACCCCCGTCCGGCTGAGATGCAACCCAGAAGCTTCCTACCCAGAGCTCAGCGGGGACTCCCATGGCCCCTTCCCAGACTCCTCAGCCCCATCCTCTCTGCCGCCTTAGGGAAAAGGGGCTGAAACAGGCGAGGACCCCGCTGCCAGGGTGTTGACAAGTAGAGATAAGTAAGTCAGGCCGGCAGCACGGACAGGCTCCTGCCAGAACCCAGGGAGACCTGTGGATGGAAGAGGGCTGCCTTCCCAGCCGGGCCAGCCCGGTCCTCAGCGCTTCTCCACCCCAGGCCTCACTTCCCCAAATACCTCGCCGCCCGGCTCCTCCCCAGGGAAGGCCCAGAGCTGCGCGAGGGTCGGCTGCTCCAAGTCCACACGCCCTCTGCTGCACCCCCGCCCAACTTCCCCGCTTCCGCCAGCAGGATCCCAGAGTTCAGGAAAAGGAAGCGCCTCCCCCGGGCGCACCGGGGCTGTGGCAGCCGTCCAGGATCCCTTGGCCCCTGACCTGGGACCCACAGGAAGTCCTTGGTTGAGTGTCACGGGGCGCAAACTGTAGAAGGGGGCCTAGGTGGAGGGGGACGCAAACGAATTCCCAAGGCGGTCTCAGGGTGCCGGCGCGCCGGGAAATGGGGAAACCTACGAGGGGGCAGGAATGACTCAGCCTCCCGAAAGCAGGAGTAGGCAGTGAGGGGGTGCGTGTGTACTTCTTGCGGGCCTGGTTATGAATGTGTGTCTGGGGTTGGCGTGTTGGGGGGGAGTGTGCGTCTGTGAATGAGTGTAGGTGTGTCAGTCAATAAGTGCCTTCGGGGGCGCAGGGGCGTCGGGACGGAGTGGGACAGCGGCCGGGAGGCTGGTGTGTGTGCACGCGTGCGTGAGCGCGTGGGCAGGGTGGCACGTTCGGGCCGCGTGTCACGTGAGACGAGAGGGGACTGTCCTAGGTGTGTGCGCGCGCTGGAGCGTGTGTGCGCCCCGGAGAGGGGGCTCAGCGGGGAGCTGTGAGTTCAGACAGCGGGGCCCCAGGCTGGGCTGCAGAAGCTTGGGGTGCAAAGGGCTCTAGGGCAGGCTCCGATCCAATCCGCCCCCCCACCACCCACAGCCCCATCTAAGCGCCAGGGAAACGCGTGTGACTGGGTCTGAGTAAGGAGTGTGTGCGCGCGTTTGTAGGGCCGGACCCACCTTTAACTCTCTCCTTCCTACGCCATCCCCTCCCCCAGCTCCGCGCGCCAGCGCTCACCACACCCCCTAGACCCCCGCCCGCCCAGCTGCGCCCACCTCGCTGGCCGGGCTCTGTTCCCGGGGCCCTCCCACCAGTGCCTCCTTCCTCCGCATTCCTCTCCGGGCCCAGCGCCCGAGTGAGCGCAAAGGAAGGCGGCTGGGGAAGGGGTGAGTGCCTGGGTCGGCCCAGGCCCCTCCTGCGGCCCCTTTAAGAGCCGCCCTTTAAACCCCTTTCGCTCGGCCGACAGAAATTGTCGCCCCTCCCTTCTCGGGGGCCGAGACCACGCAGCCCCCTCCCCCACAGCCGACCGAGCCCGGGGCCCCCGGACATCCTCCCGGGGCCGGGGAAGGGGCTCCGGGGGCGGCGCGGCCTGAGGAGCGGCGGCGGAGGGGGACGCGAGGAGATGCGGGTGGCGGACGCCGGACCCTTCCCCTCCCAGCCATCCCTTGAGCTGCACGTCGCCCTCCCGCCGTCTCCTCCTGCCCACCCCGCGACCCCCGGGGCCGGCCCGGTCGCCGCTCCCCTCCCCCCATCCTAGCCTCAGCCGGAGACTCACAGCTGCTGCCGGTTCCTGCTTGTAATCGCAGCTTACCCCCTCCGCCTGCTCCCTCCCCAAACGGGCACCAGTGCCCCCACCCCCCTGGCACCGCGCTGTGCTCCTCGCCCTGTCGCCGCCGCCGGGTCTCTCCCCACCCCCCACCCTTCCCCCCAACCCCCTCCCTCCCGCCCTCCCCGCTCCTCCTCCGCCGCCGCCGCCTCCTCCGCCGCCTCCTCCCCGGCTGCTCCGGCTTTCTCCAGCTGGGAAGGCGCCCCGGACCCCTCCGCTGCCACCACCACGTGGCAAGGGGCGGCGGCCCCCACGATGCATCTCCTCCTGGCAGCGCGCCCGGAGCCCACCGAGCTCCCTGCGGCGGCCGCGGCCCGCGCTGGCGCCCCCTCCCCGACGCCTCCCGGCGCAGTGTGGCGTGGTGGCGTGTGTTAGGGGCGTCTGCGGTCAGTGCAGGGGCTCCGCTGGTGCTTTGATTGTTTGGGTTGTTTCGTTCAGGGCTGTATATTTGGGGAGGAAGCGGGGCTGTTTATTTGGGGTTTTTTTTTTTTTTTTTTTGGTCTTTGCGCTTTTGAGAAGGAAATCATTAGACCTACTCTTTGCTGCTCTTGGAAAAGGGGACATTGCTGTGATAAATACATTGAACATAGGATGCAGAGAGATTAATGCTATAACTTCTATGGAAGTGAGAGTGAACTAAGGAAGTCGAAGATTCATTCAGGAAGAAGGACAGCAATCCTCCCCGCACACGCTTCCCGGCTACCCACAAGTATCCACAGGTCAGGGCAATGAAGAAACAACAGATTTCACCTTATCCACAAAGATTATTTGAGTACCTGCCAAACTGCTAGGCAAGAGAAACAAGTTTTTTGCCACTTTCCTGCTGTGTGACCTTGGGCAAGTTACTTTAACCTTTCTAAGTTGGAGATCTTGCCCCACCTAAGCACTCTCATGGAGGAAGAATGGGGATCAGAACCAAATGCGGCCTGCGAATGCTCAGGAAGTGTTAACGAGCCATTTTGAATATTCCCTGGTGGGTTAAACAATGTGGACAGAGACATGGTCAGCCTAGCTGCAGGTAGGGAATGATCAGGAGAACCCTGGAGGACTCTGGCTAAAGAGCATCCTCTGTAGACAGCGGGGCAAACCCTGGAAGCAGGGGATAATCGGAGCAGGGGCTTTTAGCAGATTCAGCCTTTAGCTGCGAAGGCTGCTGGGAACCTGAGCCTACTTTTTTGGTTCCTGAGGTGGGGGGGGGGGTGGGAATCTCCAACGGGGAGGATGGAAGGAAAAGGTTTCTTGCTCCCTCTGAGCTTTGGGAAGCAGCAGCTGCCATCTTTCCTCACTGCTGGGAGACAGTTGGACTGAGAGGTGAGCTTCCCCTACCTGGAGAGCCAGCCAGAGCTCTAGACTCCTTCTCTTCATAGAAGGGGATTCTCACTAGTTTCCTTCCTCCTCCTCATCCTGCTGGGTTCCCTCTCAGTCTTTCCTGCCAGCACCAGCTCCCTTTTGTAGTCCAGAACAGGAAGGCAGGTCAGCCACTTGCTCTCTGAGGCACTAGCTTTCTCTGAGCCGTGAGGGATCCCATCTTCCCTCTAGATACGAAGGCAAACCAGCAGGGACATCTGTCACCCCACTAATCCCAAGGGCTAGGCAGATGTTCCTTTCCCTAATACTCCCCAAGATCTCTTCTGAAGCAAGGGACCAGGCAAAAGATTGCAGGTTAGGCTAGGAGGTGTGGGGTTGTCTCTGGGACCCTCGCTGAACATGGACTTGGCCACAAACAGGACCCATGAGACCAACTGGCAAGCCCTCTCTCACTGGAGATGGTAATGGGTCCCAGGACCCTCTGAGCACACACTCTCTGGGGTGATTCGTCAGCCCCTGCTGCTGCTCGGATGCTCAGGGCCTAATTGAGTCACCTATCAGGGTATGATATGGTTCTATCCTTGGTTCTGGTGGTTGGTGGCAAAAGTCCAACAGAGATTAGGCCTGGTTTAGGTGCCCTAAAATCTCCCCCTCCTCCAATCTGGACCTGATCTCATTGCATTCTCCATTTCTAGTTCTGCTGCTCATACCAGGTAGTTCTGAGAGCAGGGATTATATCCCATACATCCTCGTACCCTCAGGTGTCCTGAGGGTTGGTACCTGCTCATTATATATTTATTCAGCAAAGATTTCTTGAATACCTATTATGTGCTGGGTGCGGAGAATACAGTGCTGAACATGTCTCGAACAGGTATACATGTCTCTTGCTCTCGTGGAGCTTGCAGTATGGTAGAGAAGTCAGAAAAATAAAAAGATGAATAAGTAAAACCACTGGAAATTGTGATAAAGGGCCAGGCATGGTGGCTCATGCCTGTAATCCCAACACTTTGCAGGGACTGATGCAGGCAGATCACCTGAGGTCAGAAGTTCGAGACTAACCAATGTGGTGAAATCCCGTCTCTACTAAAAGAACAAAAATTAGTTGGTGTGTGGTTGTGGGTGCCTGTAATCCCAGCTACTTGGAAGGCTGAGGCAGGAGAATCACTTGAACCCAGGAGATGGAGGTTGCAGTGAGCCAAGATCTCCCCATTGCACTTCAGCCTGGGCGACAAGAGTGAAACTCCATTTCAAAAAAAGAAAAAAGAAAAAAGAAATTGTGGTAAAGAATAAGAAGAAACACCAAGGGGCAGCACTAGAGAAGAATGGGAGGGTGGGATCTGCTTCACGGTATTCAGAGAAGGTCTCTTTGATGAGCTTTTATGATTTAATTTTTTTTTTTTTAAGACGGGGTTTCACCATGTTGGTCAGGCTGGTCTTGAACTCCTGACCTCAGGTGATCCGCCCGCCTTGGCCTCCAAAGTGCTTGAATTACAGGCGTGAGCCACCACGCCCGGCCTAATTTTTTTTTTTTTAAGCCAGGGTCTTGCTCTGGCACCCAGGCTGGAGTGCAGTGGTGTGATTTTGGTTCACTGCAGCCTTGCTCTCCTGGGCTCAGGTGATCCTCCCACCTCAGCCTCTAGGCGTGGTGGCTTGCACACCACCATGCCCAGCTAATTTTTAAATTTTTTTAGAGACAGTGTTTCATCATGTTGCTGAAGCTGTTCTCAAACTCCTGGGCTCAAGCCATCCACCTGCCTTGGCCTCCCAAAATGCTAGGATTACAGGCATGAGCCACCGTGCCTGGCTAAGCTAAATCTTAAAAGAGTAAGAAAGTATGTTCTTTGTTGAATTAATAAATAAATGAGGCAGTGTGACTTAGGACTAGCTACTTCACTTCTTTAGGCCTGTTTCCTCATCTGAGAAAGCTGAACATTGGTCTGCATCTTTTCTAAGAGCCCCTGATATTAGCAGGGCTCACTGTGGTGGAGACAATAATAGGAGGTATGGTAAAAGGGGAAGTGAGGCAGGAGTCAAGTCGGGAAGAGTGGGGAAAGTGGTGGACTGTGGTCACGCGTGAGTTATTATTATTATTTTTAAGACGGGGTTTCACCAGGTTGGTCAGGCTGGTCTTGAACTCCTGACCTCAGGTGATCCGCCCGCCTTGGCCTCCAAAGTGCTTGGATTACAGGCATGAGCCACCATGCCTGCCTCCAATTATTATGGTAGGAGAGACAGTGCAAATGCCAGCCCCTAGAGCTGGCCCTGCCAGTGTTTCTTCCTTGGAAACCTCCAGGGAGAGACTCTCCCATTCCCATGACTCTTGCTCTGGAGAAAGACTTTGTCTTTCCGGTCCCCTTCTTACCTGAAAAGAGTAGGACGAGGTGACATTAGCAGCCAGTAAAGAGGCTGAATCAAAATAAAACCCAGATGACACAAATGGAACCTGGCGGGCAGGAAAATTGATTAGCCCCATGTGACAATGCAGGATCTGGGTGCCATCTTCACCCTCCAGTTCCAGACCCTAGAAAATGAGCCATTCACTGTGTAAGCATCCCAGGACTCCCACTGCAGCTGCAGGGCTTCCATCAGATTGGAGTTTAGGGCAGTGGTAGAAAGAAACACATTCCTTCACCCAGTCCCCAAATTCCTGTGGAGGTAATGCAGAGCCTCTAACTGAATTAGCAGGGTTTGGGAGGGAATAGAATGTTTTTTGTTTATAACTCCATATGTGCTTCATTTTGCTCCACAACCATGTTCATTTCTATCTCCTAAACAGAATTTTTTAAAAATTATATTGAATTATTGAATATTGACTAAGTATTATCCATTAGAATGTGAGCTCCATAGGAAAAGTTTGTTTGCTTAGTTCACTGCTATATCCCCAATGTCTTAAGACACTGACACGTAAACGGTTGTTTGGTAAGTGCAGTAGTGCAGTCACAGCTCACTGCATACTTGATCGCCTGGGCCCAGGTGATCCTCCTGCCTCATCCTCTCACCACACCTGGCTATTTTTTTTGTGTGTTTTGAGACAGTGTCTCGCTCTGTCACCCAGGCTGTAGTGCAGTGGCGTGATCTCAGCTCACTGCAACTTCCACCTCCCAGGTTCAAGCGATTCTTCTGCCTCAGCCTCCCCTGGCTAATTTTTATATTTTTAGTAGCGATGGGGCTTCACTATGTTGGCCAGGCTGGTCTCAAATTCCTGACCTCAGGTGATCTGCCTGCCATAGCCTCCCAAAGTGCTGGGATTATAGGCGTGAGCCACCGCGCCCAGCCTAGTGTTTTTTATTATTTGTAGAGACAAGGTCTTGCTATGTTGCCTAGTCTGGTCTTCAACTCTTAGGCTCAAGTGATCTTCCCATCTTGGCCTCCCAAAGTGCTGAGATTACAGGAAATATGCATTATCTTTCATCGGGATCCCTGTTTTACAGGAGGAAATAGAGAATCAGAAGAGTTGGACAATTTGCCCAAGGTCATACTCAAAAGACTAAAATATTTTGAAGGGCAATGCCCAGAAAATAGCAGGCATTGCTCATTGCTATGAAGAGCTTATTCACACAGAGTCATTTGTGAATTCTTTCCTTCGGAAATGGAGACGGGCTGCCCTGTGCATCCAGAGCTAATGCTGATTGCCAAAGCTGAGATGTACTTTCCTTTTAGACAAAAAGGTACATTTCACACTGAAGACAGCTCAGCTTGGTAACCTGTGGCCAAGGAGCACCTGGGAGAGGGAACAGCTCAGGCTTTGAAGGCCTCCTGCCTGTGCTGTGCATGGGATCAGCTGACAGAGTTGGGATAATTCACATGTGGAGCTTACTCAGCAGCCTAGTGGCCTTTTTGGCCACCAAGCACCAACCACCGCCCGTCCCCCAGCCCTGGTTCCCAAAAGCTTCCAGCTTAGAGGGAAAACTGAGCAGAAGTGCAGGGAGATGGTTTGGTTCAAACTCTAATTAGGAGGGAAGCTGATCACACACACTTTAAAATTCCAATTAGGAGAGAAGCTGATCGCACGCGCGCACACACCCACACACACACACTGAATTAAGTCTGGCAGTTACCAAAGGTTAATAATAGGACTTATTGTGGAATTAAGACAGAATGGCTTTGCTACTGAATTCCAAAAACCCTTCATCCAGGGTTCTCTCTGATATCTCTAAGCTCACTTACAACACTGATACACAATGTAGCCTTGAGGTGCAAGTCTGAAAGGTTAGCCCTGCCTGCATGACTTTGGGCAAGGTTTTTTTTTTTTTTTTTTTTTTTTTCCTATTTTTGTTTAATTTATTTAAGACCACCTCCTTACAATTTCCAGAGAGAAAATACAAAACAAGAAACAGACTTGGTTTCAAATACATAACCAGGTGCTGGAGTTTAAAGCATCACTGATAACATTGTTACAGAAGA